>CAXITT010000188.1:563461-617691 GCA_964033795.1 Lymnaea stagnalis | reverse complement strand
AAAAAAAATTGAACAAAAAAAAACTTGAAAAACTAATAATTAAATTACTATGATCTAATAAACAATATATCGCTTCCTTTTTTTTTTTTTTATTTTTTTTAACAATTACATGAACCTTGTACTTGTACACTAACTCGACCCCGGCATATTTTTTTTCGGTGTTCCCGCTGACCTTTGACCTACCTCCTGCCGCTCAGAGGTGAATCACTCTACGCTGTGCAATGTTTACATGCGGGTGTCAAGTTGGCCTACAAAGCAAAGCTACATGGGTTTAATAATAAAAATTAAAAACACAGCCGCGCATTTCTTCAAAAAAGTAGCCCCGCCTAAATCATAAGGTGTTAAATTCCGGATAAAACAGCGGTTCTCAACCTGTGGATCGCGACCCCTTTGGGGGTCGCACAACCCTTTCCCAGGGGTCGCCTAAGACCATCTGAAAACACATATACTCTACAATTATTAAGTATCAACGAAAATAATTTTGTGGTTGGGGTCGCCACAACATGAGGAACTGTAATAAAGGGTCGCGGCATTAGAAAGGTTGAGAACCACTGGGATAAAAGAATGAATCGGAATTTTTTGTTGCTCTGGTAAATTTGGGATTTAGTATAGTGTATAGCATGTTGCTAACAATTTGATAACTCAACCTTCAGAATTTCATATTTCATTCGTTTGTTGTGTTGGTTTTTTTTTTTTTTTTGTTGTTGTTTTTTCTTCAAATCTTTTCAAACACGTCATCGAGTGCAAAACAAACGGGGATCGGTGCATGAATTAGCGCGGTTTACCTCTACACTGAAGTTGTTGGATGAAGGTGGTTAATAATTGTTGTTGTTGTTTTTTTTCTTTTTTTGTGGTTGGGGGGGGGGTGTCGGTGGAAATTTTCAATGAATTTCAATATATTTTATGATCACTTGTTACCTATTTCGCTTGTTTTTGTTTTTTTTCTTTTGAGAGACTTTAATAAGTTCTTCTTATTATTATTAATATTCTATTCAAAAACAAGGGGGAAAAAATCAATTTGAGCCCACTGAAATTGCGTTTTGTGAAATAATTTTGATAGAAAGGTACGGTAGTTTTTGACTGTCATAGAAGCAGCTGTTTTTCAACGTTAAAAAAAAAAAGCTTGATAAAACTATAAACCCAAAAAGGTCTATTTATTTCTTTTAAATATAGGGACCTATCACAAATTTTGTTAAAGAGCACAGGCCTACACGTAAAACAAACAAAAATAATTATTTAATAATATATTAGAGGGGATGGATCTAATATAAGTGTCATCTTTCTATGAATTTATAATATTATGACAACTATTGCGAAATACCAATAAACCTTTCAAGACACACCAAAGATCAAATGCTAAGTTAACAAAAACAAGATTGTCTAAAGTCGGCAACACCCGCACCTTACAAGTTTATCTTTGGTATCAATGCTAAAGAAAGAGGTCAATATTCGTGTCAACAATACTTTTTTTTCACCACAGCCGACTGAAAAAGTGCTGTACGTAAGTTTGTAAACTCAATATGCAATGATACAAAGTATTCTCACTACTATTCATTCTCAACCAAACATTCACACCGTTATATTCTAAAAGTAGACTTGACCGTCCATGGAGTCATCATAATACCCACAGTCGATGTCAGGGGCGGTAAAAAGGAAGGGTTGATGGATTAACGTGAATCTTAAAATTGAGGGTTAGATTTCTAATGACTTCAATAAAACTGTTAACATGTTGTTTTCATTTCCACCAGTAATTGGACATCAGTTTCTATATTAAATAATGTGGATTACCCCATTGCATTCTGCAACTACCTCACGCGACGTTCCCACAACACTGTGAATATACGGGCCAATGTCGCATTGCAGATCCCAACCAGCCAATCGCGTACGCGGTTACAAATCAGTAACGCAAGAAACATTTGGCGGGGAAGCTGTGTAGTCAAGTGACCGGTGTGCGAAGTGATGCTAATTTCTTGAGAAGTAGTTCGTGAAACAACATTCATTTCATTGTGGCATTCTTCTACAAAGGATTATTATATTTCTAGATAAATCTGAACGTTCAATATTATATGACCTGGATTTTGAAAATTTCGTTTCAATTTTATTAGTTAGTGGACTTTTCTTACAGCGCAGGAATTTTCTGAGGCGCCAAAGAAGAATTGTTGCGGATACGGAAGTGATTGTTGACTCACCGACGAGAAAGACAGGATTACTGTTGCTTTGAGCCGAATTTCAATCCAAAATGGTAAGATGTTATGCTTTTTCATCATTTGATGATATGTCCAAAAGCACTTCCTAAATGTTTTTTTTGTCTAGATTTGCTGTTATTTTCGATAACTTCAGACAAAACACATTTCTTTTCCTTGGATAAAAAAGGCTTAATGTGCCGGTGAATACGTGTACGTATTAATCTTCTAGCCTTCATATATAACTACCGTTTGTAGGACTGCCATTAAATGGTAAATATAACTGTTAAAAGTCAATACATGTTAAGAGTTTTGCATCAGTTAATGTCCTTCGACATTCAGACAATATTTTATGCTTGTTCAATCTGATAAAATTGAACGAACCAGGTATCCACTGCCGGTATACCTCCACTGCCAAGGATCATTTTTATATTGCTGCTAAGATTGTCATTATTGTCATGGATACTTTAGTTGACATTAAATTAATTTTACTTAAAATACGGGCCTACACTAGAGTGGCATAATTAGTATGTCACTGAATTTATTACATGATTTCAAGTCGGCCTTATCTTAAACTTCATAGTACCGGTAATAATTGTCATTGTTGTAGCCATTCATGACTGTGACTACCTTAGACTTAGTTATAGTTTAGGGCAGTTTAGACATTTTGGGCGTAGGCCTATATACCATAGTCGCAAGTCTAATATCAAATTATATTTTAGGCCTTGTTAATCCTAGATTTAGATGCTACTGATCTGAAGTTCATTGCATACCTTGTTTCCATTGAGTCCAATCATAAATTTATATTTTTTAAGTTGAGGGCTATGGTTACAAAAAAGGTACATTTAAAGTTATAAGCGATAAGCCTATGCCTATTGAGTGTGTCTTTCATTGGACCTAATCCCAGTGTCTGTCCTTTTTGTACTGTGTTTTATCTTTCAGTTTGGCTCTTACATAACTCAGTATGTTGTCTACCCCAGGGATCTATCTGTATTTAGTAGCAGATGGGTGTAACTATTTCTTTACACTTAAATATTAATGAATTTTAATATTTAATAGCACATGCTACCATAAAACAATATTTGCTGCACCTAGTTTGCATTTGCATCACGCTCATTTCACATAGCAGTGGTTCAATCTCTGATTATTCAACATCTACATGCCCCCAACCTGCCAAGATTTGATAGCTCCCTTAGTCGTAGATAGGCTTCATTAAGTTAAAAACACAAATAGTGCATTGTTCCCATTTGCTCCTCCAAGTGAACTCTCATGATATAAAAAAAATTATTGGAAAATGAACCTCCCCCATTTTTCTATAGGGTAAGTTACCTCTGGTCATGTCATTTACTGAAGCCCTTTACAATAAAAGGTGGTAGACACATGTTTGGCCTTGGGCATTATCTTCTAAAACCTTACGTGTACTTTTGTGTGTCTCCCATTAACTTATGTAGATTTTTTAAATCTATAAATATTCAACAGGCTGACCAACTTACAGAAGAACAAATAGCAGGTATGTGGGTTTATCTTAATTCCTTACTCCAAACTTATAAATTCATGTTGCCGACATACAGATTTTTCTGATACCCTATACTATTTTGTTATAATAGTGTGGATAATAACAAATTAATGGAACCTGTTGCCTGGCAAGGTATTTTTAAATAATATTTTAAGGAGAGAGGGGTAAGTTCTGATGATTAAAGTTTCAGCTTGTAGCTGAGGTTTTTTTGTAATGATTGAGTTTAGTCTGTAGTTTAGGGGAGATGAAGTGGTTTTCTAGTGACCTACACTATTGTTTAGTTTGGTGTGAGGGTGGCACTTGTGTTTTACACTCTATATATATTTATGTGTAACGAACTACACCCAGTTGAATTCAACTTATTTTTCTTTGAATTTTAGGGGGTTTGTTCTGCATTCTAAATACAAAATTTCTTTTTACAGAATTCAAAGAAGCTTTTAGTCTTTTTGATAAGGATGGTGATGGCACAATCACAACTAAAGAGTTGGGAACAGTCATGCGATCACTGGGACAAAATCCCACAGAAGCAGAATTGCAGGATATGATCAACGAAGTAGATGCTGATGGTACATATGTTTACATTTGGGGGGGGGGTGGTTAAGACATTGCAGGATATTCAGTTAATTATTCAATGCCTACATGTCATTACATTAAATATTTGTACTTGTAAATATAATGAAGAAAGAATTTTTTGAATACATCTTAGATGGGTTGGCCATGTCTTATAGTGTGTTGAGATTTAGACTTAAAGTGAATCTCAAAATGAGTTACTTAAAATTGCATTTTTCTTTCACCTACTCATAATGTATTTCAATGTGTTTTTTTTTTTATTTCACCCTCTATAACAGGTAATGGCACAATAGATTTCCCTGAATTCCTCACTATGATGGCAAGAAAAATGAAAGACACTGATAGTGAGGAAGAAATTCGAGAAGCATTCCGTGTCTTTGATAAAGACGGCAATGGATTTATTAGTGCTGCTGAACTTCGACATGTTATGACAAATTTGGGTGAAAAATTAACAGATGAGGAAGTTGATGAAATGATTAGAGAGGCTGATATTGATGGTGATGGTCAGGTTAATTATGAAGGTAATAAAGCATTTATTATCATCTGTTGCAAGGAATAGTTGTGCTTCCATTCTATTGAATATAATTGAACTAAGATATCGTTTGTCCATTTAAGTTTCATGAAGTCTCAACCCAGGTAGATAATTCTTTTTAAAGATATCTTTTGTTTGTAAATGGGTACTATAATTCTTCTCCCTGGTGTTAGATGATACCCTATGGTTGTGCTGAATCCATACATAATCCATTTTCCAGAATAAAGGGAAGTTGTTACAATTGTTAATTATACTGAGATGTGTCATGTTGAGGCGCAACACACTTGGTTCCATCCATCAAAACGGGCAATATGTTAATTTTTATGTTTTTATTTAATAGGATAACACATTTTTGATTGTATGGTTATTATTAAATGTTGTTGTTTTTTCCTTGCAGAATTCGTAACGATGATGACATCCAAGTAATGGTTTGAATGTTGTGTTAGCGCGTCTTCATCTTCATTGTTTTCTACCACTGTCATCTGCACATAATGCGAACAAAAGAGCTCAAAACAACTGCTCCATCTGGTGATCTTGACGTTGCAGCATGCGCCCGGGTGATAATTGGAGTGAGAGGAGATTGAAACCATTGTCATTCATTATTGGGACAAGTGTGAATGTAATGGTTGGGCTATGCTTGGTGCAGTCATGACATTTTTACTTTTGTCTGCTGATATTTATACATTATAAATGTCATTGTGTAACTGGTTTGTATGGCAGAAAATATGTAACGAAAAAAATTCCATGTGATGAACAGCTTAGGCTAAAATCAGTACTGTCACATTGTTTTCCCCATGTATTTAGCTCTGGGTACTCTATAATAACAAAACTAAAGTAGTTTTGGGTATTTAGTTCATTTTATTAAGTGGTTAAGAGGAAATGTATGTTTTTAAAACAGGGATTTGGTTTGTTTTATTCTGAGAAAATGATCTGTACAAGGATCTCGTGATGTGAATGATGCAGTTGATGCAGTTTATTGGTCTGTATTATCTCTGTGAAGTTTTACATATTCTTTCCTTCTTGAAAATATGCCGCACATTGCAACAAAGCAATTACATTTGTGTGCTCTTCTTTAGGGCTTTTTTTTAAAATTATTATATTGGTCACATAACAGGTTTGCACACTGCACATCTCAAATGAAGGTGCACATAAGACCCTGTGTTGTGGTGCGCTTCATTATGTTTACAATTAATGAAGCTGTGTCTTTATTCTTTTTTTTTTTCCCCCTAAGGTTGTCAATTGTATGTTTCGGGACCATTACATGATAGCTATAGAGAATTTTTGAGCAGGGTTAGTTCTTTTCAGTTGAAACATTGGTACAAGCACCTGATTTTTAAAGCAGGGCTTTTTCTAATCATCTGGTTCAATTCTGCTTTCTAGTGTCTATAGCTTATGTAATGCCAACAAGGTCTATCTTGTTTCTTAGGTCGTAAATTGACTTGTTTAAATTTTTCAAGTTTCTTTTTTGTTAATCCCTTCTTTTTCTTAATGATTTAAACATTTTGAAATGTTATTCCTGCTATGAGCAAAAATTTGAACTATATTAATTACTATAACTATAAATCAAAGTCACAATCTTTCTTTTATTAATTTTATAGGGATTCTTTTTTATCTGCTATGTCTAGTCCTATTTCTTTTTGCCTTTGTATTATCTGAATTTTCCTTTCACTGCACTCACTTAAATATATATAATTTTTTTTTGGTATTGTTTGTATTTTTAAAACAAACAACTTTGTAGATGATCAATAAAAAAAAAATATTTGTTATTGCTCTATGTTGGTCTTTGTTTTTGTTTTTTAATTTTATTCTTTTATTTTAATTGTATTGCATTGAAGTTGGATATTTTAATGTGTTCCAATTTCTTTCATAGTGAAATTGGCAGCTGTTTTACTTCATTTAATTAGATAATTGTGTTAAATATGTTTCAAAGTAGGTGTCGCTGCTATAGCCCAGGTTTGCATTTTAATTTGAAGACTCATTATCTCAACTTGCTGGTGTGAATCTGTCATTAGTTTCTATTTTTAAAAAAACTATACTACCGGGTGAATGCATTGTGACGTGCTGCTGTGGCGGGCCTCATAGTTATGATTGGAGGAGGTATTGTCAACTTTCAATGCAAGGGGTCCTCAAAGGTCACGCGATGCTTGATTGTCACTAAAGCATCTATTGGATTGGACATTGTCTCCCGTAGTAGAAATTTTGAACTGTTTGCAGTTAGTGCATGACTAATTTCTTGGCAAGTTAAATTTCTTCACGATACCGGTACCTAGGGTACGGCTCTCGGAAGTGAGGCAGTGACTTATCTCTGAAGAGAGATTATTTTAGTAACTTGGTGAGAATGTTTGCTATATGTTTTAACTTAGACTTTAATTAAAATAATACTGTGTATCCTTCCCATGAAGGTGACCAGCTTTACCTGTTCCATCTTTTCACAAATAAGTAAATGTCCGAAAAAGGGTGTTTTGTGATAAAAATGTGTCAGTTAAAATACTTAAATTAGTATGTTTCAAGATATATATACACGTATTAAAAAAGCCTTACTTGCTTTTAACCGAGAGTTCTCTAACTTTCAAGCATTGTATTGGAACTCATGGTGGAAAAAGTACAAGCATTTTAAATTTGAAATAAATGGTTAACTTACATTGTTCATTTCATTCGACTATTTTCTACATACCCTACATGTTTTTTATTTTATTTATTTACTTCAAATGAAAACAGTACCGGTACCCTAATTTATGTTTAGAATGATACTACCACTACTATTACTATCACGCGGTACCAATGACGAAAACTTAACGAGTTACAATTTAACCATCCCATTAAATTTAAGTACCGGTATGTTGTACTGTATGTAAATTATTTTATATTACTAATAGGTATTCTAAATGAAAATTTCATAATGAAATTAATTAAAATTGAACTATTCCCCTAAATAGAGCTTGACTTTATCAGAACAGAACCACAAATTTTAACTCTCTATCTCCAACAATAAAAAAGTTAGTAATTTTTTAAAAAACTGGAACAGGGTCAATTTTTAGAAGCCAGGAAAGTGAAGTTTTGACACCTGCTGTCTACTAAAATTAAAATAACTAAGTTAGAACTTTCAAATCTCTTGCCCACACAACCAATTATACAAATAACAAGCTCAATTTTTTTAGGGTTGTCACGAAAATGTAAATATATTTTTTATTCATCCAAAAACAAGCTGAAGCTCAATTTTACAAAATATTAAAATGGAGACAAAAAGTCAATTTTAGTTCATTTTTAAAAAATCAATTAGTTAAGTTATTATTATAAATATACAGGATTCAAGTAAAATGTAATTTAAATTAAAGCACAACAATGTGAAATCATCAGGCAAAGGTGAAGCCAACAAAATTATTTTCATAAATTATTTCAGCAAGGCATGTACACAAAAATTGAGAATTTCAAACATTTTTGAAAATTCATGAAAAATTAACGAAGCAAGATATCTTTACGAATGTTACACAGTATTGTAGAACATGTTAATCTTTTCAATAATAAAGCAACAGACTTAGGTTTAGGGAAAAAATTATTCTCCACATATATTTTAAAAATGGGCATTTTTGCACTGAAAATGTATACTTTCCAGCACCTTAAAAAAAGTTCGTAATTAGATATACCGGGTGTATATAGCTATAAAAGTTATGGAAAATCTTTTGGAAACATTATTAACTATGAATTAGTAATGAAAATCAATTTTCTGCCTTTATTAGGATGTCTGTATGGATTTAGTCAGTTTAGAGACATTTCCCTGCACTGGTTTAATGAGACATTTCTGAGTAACTGTAGGCTACTTGTACACCAACAACCTGGGAGAAGAATATTTTATTTAATTTGTACCGTATTAATTAAATTTAATTTATATTATTTAATAGTAATAGTTATCAACTTAGTATTTATGATCATGTCATTGCTATCAATATAATAACAAAATGCAAATATAATATAACTAATGATATTACAAGCGGTAGTACTAACCTGTACTGTTGTCCAGTAGTGTTCGTGTTGTTACACGGCATGTTTTGGCAGTGGTCTGGGTCTTCTCGTTCTTTTGTAATGGAATGGTATCTGTCTTAAGTTGTTTTCAGTTTCATCCACTGAAATATGAAATGTTAAAATTAAAACTCAAAAGTTTACAAGATTTTAACTACCTCCTATTTGCCCTAATTAATATGAATACTGCATACAAGGTGTATAATTTACTAATACAAAATTTTTTAAAAATTCGAAGTACGGTACAGGTATTTTTCATTTCCCTAATTCCATTTTAAATGTTTCCCGGTCGTGATTCAAAAAATGTTAGGGAAATTATGGATACCATAACCGGTAATTTAAATTGTGCTACCGGTATTATGTGATAGATTGTGAATCAGTCAAGGGGTCGTCCATTACTTAAACTTACGTTAACACTTTTTAATCAATTTTTGGACCCCCCCACCCGGTCAAACTATCAATGAAATTAATTTTTTTCTACCACCCCCCCCCCCCCGCCCCATAAAAAAGGCATTGTAAATATTTTATAATAAACAAATTTATAAATACATTTTACTTTGTGCTGATCTATTTTAATGACCGTAAAATTGTAGTGTAGGAAAAACATTTACATCTTTAGCTTGTTAATCAACGAGTTAAAAAGGTTTTCCTTTTTACACTTACATTTTAATAATTTTATAATGCAGAAACAATTTAAAGGTTGTTAAAGTTAAAGATACATATCATATTGTTTGGGGTACCGGTATAAATATGAATACGGTACCGGTATTGTCAGTAAAGCTGACACTGACAATTATAGTATAGTTTCTAGCTGCTATCATATTCCCAAGGAGTAGCCAGGTTTGCTCTATCGTAACAATGGGCATCAGGGACATCATTTGGTTAGGGTAGGTGGCATTACATTTACTGGAGGCGCCACAATACATAGCAATTTGAATAGAACCTGAAAATAGGGGGGGGGGAAGGGGGCGAAAGCCCCCGTCACCCAAATGATGCCCCTGCAAAAGACCTCAGATTTAAACGTGGATATGCATGTACGTAATTTAGTAGAGTTCGTTACATACTAGAAAAAAAAAATGAATACAGATAAATTGCAAATGCAACAATGGTAGGGAAATAGTCCAGAGCTTCTAGAAGTCCGCAATTATTGGCGAGCTTATTCAATTATTGAATTACCGGTAGGCCTACCGTAATATGTAAAAGAGTAAACTTTGGGACGTGTTTTACAGAATTAGAAAAGAAGTAAATGAAGACTTTTTAAAGTACCGTAACTAACTAGTAATTGGAGTTTGAGTGTTGTTTTTTTTTTCAATTCTGAAATGAAAAATAATAAACAGCAGCTATTTTGATTTAAATTTTATTTCATTAACTTTAACTTAAGTTTTTATAAAAATTAAGTAGTTCTCAAGCCACCAGTGACCTAGGGGAAATGACTCTTTAATTATTTTAAAGCTTTTAGCCGGAAAGTTATATGGATGGTTAGCCTTTAATTTTAGCTATAGATAATAAAAAAAAAAAAAAATTTAAAATACGAATTATTACTATTAGGCTACTCACAGATCCAGGGACGCTAAAAAATTTACCAGTGATTTATACTAATACTATTATTATAAGTTTATTTTAAATTACACTTGACTTGTCTTACTGTACGGTACGTGACATTTTCTTCTTTGCTCGCTGATTCTTACTGATAGCTGATAGGCCGACTGATTTTGATGCATTTTGTTATAATTATGAATTATGTATAGTATAATAGTATAGTATAGTATAGTCAGGGTCTTTTTAAAATATTATTCACAAATATTTTTTTATTTTAAATTATGTATCAATTTTAAGTACCAAATTTTCATTTATCAAAGATTACAACAAAACGCCTCCAAATCAATTCATTTACTTTAAATTTAAACCTCAATATGTGTTGAATCGTTAATTTGAAGTAGCATTGAATTTTTAAAATATAAAAGTAAAAACGGAAAACGAAATTGTTTCCATGGACGCCCTACAGCCTTCCTTAGTATGGCAGTTCAGTGTAAATTATTACAATTACAAGCCATAATAAAATGATAGTCGAACTGCATCAGTTAAGATGTTACTTTTATAGTTAATATAAAGTTTTAGAAAACCATTAAAATTTACTTTTACTTCTTTTATCGCCATAGGCCATAAGTTTAAATTTAAGTTAAAAAATGAAGAAGTCCAATCCTGGTAGTCCTGTACATATTATGGTTAGGCCAAAGGTAACAAGAAGTTTAATTGAGTCAAAGAAACGGCCAAATTGGCCAAAAATTGCTGAGGCAGCAAGAAAAACCAGTGGATCAAGAATGAAATTTTTTCAGCATCCTTGGGAAGTAAGTTTATTCTGAGTGAAAATTAACCCAATCTGACATTGAAATGCTTTAAAAAGTATACAGTTTCTCTGTCTGTTACTAACAGTAAAACAGTGTTAGTATCTCCTTATTTATTTATGTAATTGAAGGTTTAATAATACTATGACTAATACTTAATACTATGTTCTAGAGAGACACAACTATTTATTAATTTATTACATTTCTAGGCACTCCTCAGAACGGCAGTCCCAAATCATGCCAAATGTCAAATAGAATACTTTATGTTAGAAAGTTTCCGGTTACCAGCCTGCACTGATAGCTGCTGATAATTGGTGACATGATTGTTCTAACTTGTAATTTTGTTTACAAACTTGTAATAATATAAAAAAACAATACAATGGCCGACAGACCCCTAGCGCCAGTTCTAATTTCAGGAAACCTGCAAACTTATGACATAATGCTTAAATAAGACTTAAGGCACTGTATGACACCATGCACTGTATGACATCATGTACTGTATGATAGCATGCTTTGACTTTGGTAAGAGTAAGAGGGGCTTGCAGAACACCGTCTAATATGAAACAGCAATTCAAGAGAGATATCTTTTGTTTTTCTTTTGCATTTTCTTCTTCTTCCTATTTCTTAATTTTAGGAGATGATGAAGTTGATGAAGAAGAGGCTAATTAAGATTGCAATTTTGAAAAAATTCATTAATTGAAATAAGCCATTAGCCGTAAACAAATACAGCACCAATTATTGGCGGCTATTAGGCTGGTAGACGTGCACTTTGTAACGAAAAGTATTTTATTTCACATTTGGGCCAGCAGTTCTGAGGAGTGACCATTTCTACAATGTCCAATTGACTGCTATAATTATAAAAAATATTGTCATGTTTCTGTTCGCATAATATCTTGCTTAATTCACAATTAATTTGTTATCACACTTCTATACTACAACATGTTCACACTCATACATTACTAATGAGTTCTCTTACTCTCAGTGTCCCTCTCATAACCCTCCTCATCTATTTATAGCATTTATACTAACAAATTATTTTTCTTTGCTCAGACTTTTGTCATATCAGAATTAAGCCACCTGACTGACACTCAACTCACAATCCATGTTCCAACAACCAAATTCTAACACCAATAAACATATTCATATCTTGAAAATATGTAACTATTTTATAATGAAATAATTATTTTTATATTTTTCCTTCTGTTTGAAACAAATTCTTTAAAAAAATCAAACTGAATCATTGATTACTTGATTTCTTTTAATGGATTTTTTTGTTGTTGTTGTTGTTGCCATTTGAAAACTCCGTCTTAGTGAAGTATATTGTGTTGCAAATAATTTAAAATATAATAACTTGGAGTAATTTATATTGCTGATTAGTATCATTTATAAATTATCTATTAATTGGCCTCATCACATTTAGACCAATATCACAAAAGTATATCAAAACTATGTGTTCCAATACTTGTGCAACGTATCTATAACTCAGTCAATGTTCTGTTGAGAAAACAAGGTCATTTGTTTTTTTTAATGTAAATTATATTTCCTTGGGTAATATAATTTATTATTATTACAGTGGTCTTATATAGCGCGGTATCCTAGCCTCACGGGGCTTCACATAAAAATCAGCCAAAGAACCCTAAAAAACATGACATTAAAAAAACAGTTATGCAAAATTATTCATTTAAAAACAGCTGTGTAAAAAGATTGACCTTACACACCCAAGTACTATTTACCCCTGTCTAGCCATGGATGGCACCCAGCAGCATCGAGCATTGTTTATCAGTCAGAGGGATGTGAGAGAATAAGAGCACAGCCTAATGTTTTTGTCTCGCTAACTTTGAGGTGTGGTGGATGGAACTGGTCTGATGGATAGCAGGGTACACAGAGCGACAGATGTGATAAATATGATTATTGAGAAACATGTTGTCAGAAAGAATGTAACCAAAACTCCTAGCACAGGATGTGAACTGTATGTCATTGTCAGAGCTACCTACTGGACATGAGGTGGGAAGAAATGAGTTAAAGGATGATTCATGAATAATAATGAGGAGTGCTTCTGTTTTGTCATCATTCAGCTTCAACTTGCTGAGAGTCTTTCATGACTTGACATCACCAATGCTCTCTTGCGAGGTGTGGATAGCCAATGACTGGCTCTTAACAGCATGCCTCCCGAGCAGGAGGATCAGTGGCCTGGTATACAGGACTAGATTCAAAAGGTGCCACTGTGGCACTCTATACACCAAATAGCACTACCTGATAGACAGCCATCAACAGCGACCGCCTGTGTTCTATTGTCATCGGAGACATAGGACGGAAACCAAGCCAAAACCAAACCAGAAATTCTAAAGTAATATCCTAGGGTTTTGAAAAGGGTTTGATGACCAACAGTATATTACAAGGATTACATTAAAAATAATAATCAAGAAGCGCTCCTATTCCATGAATTATACCTGTGATTTCTTAGGGTAATATAGCATGTATTTTTGCTGAATGGCCTCATGAACCACGCCATGCTTTTTGTATTCTTTTTAAAATATTTTCTCTTATCAGGGGCATTGCCAGGGGTTGCGGACCGAACCTGTTGACACCATCTCGGGGGGTGACACCATCTCAGGGGGGTGACACCAACTCAATGGGTGAGACCATCTCAGGGGGGTTACAGCATCTCAAGGGGATGAAACAATCTCAGGGGGTGGCACCATCTCAGGGTGGGGACACCATCTCAGGGGGGTGAGACTATCTCAGGGGGGTGACACCATTTCAGGGGGGTGACACCATCTCAGGAGGGTGACACCAAATTGAAAAATTGCATACTGCTGGAAGACTGTTCAGTCTAACTTAATTTCATGAAAGGTTAACCGATCATAAGTAAATTTTCCACACATGTAACGAATCCAAATGTGTGCTTGGTTAAAATTTCAAGGTTGATTTTTTTAAAAATGAGGTGACCCTGTAATTAGGTCAGAGAAACACCATTTTGACCATGATTCAAGGCCAAATGAAGTGTTGGGAAACTTTCTTAGACAGAAAGCTATATTTTTCAAAATTGTAAGCAATAAAGCTTTCCATTGATACCAATGGGCCATTCTAAGTGCATGTTACGGTTCTTAGATACATTTACCCCCTGACCTTCAATTAGCTTGCTTTTGATCTTGTCACTGTTACCGCACAGGGTGACACCAACAATAGCTATGCCGCTGCTTCTTATTATTATTATATAACCTGGTGGAATTTGATATTGGCCACAGAGAAGTAGCAGTACTAAGGGGCTATCCTTAGAGGAGGACATTTTATTATATCTGATATTTTATTTATAACCTAACCCAGCCCTTAGTATCACATCTTGTCATAGTAAAAAAAAAAGACAACCTCATCACAAATATGTGACCCATCCAAACTTAGATTTTGATGGCATTTACTGATGGCCTCCTAAATGGAAAGTTAAACTTTAAATGGAATCTTATGTTTACAGGACCGTACATTACTTAGTGATGCCTTTGAAAATCCAATCACTGACAGAGAGAGCTGGTGGAGAAAAGATATTAAGGTAAAATTTCTGATAAATTTAAGTCATACTTGCAGTTCTTTGTGTATTTAAAATATTTATTTGTCATGATTTGCACTTTAGTGCACATTACAATAATATGTTTCAAATTCATAAGACCTGGATTATGCCTCATTAGCATACCATAATATACTTTTTTTGTAGAATACATGTTTTGTTTTGTTGTTTTTAACTTTAAGCTCCAGATCATTGTTCTCAATTTTTTTTCTTCTTGAGTCACCTTTTTAGTGTTTTAATTTTGTTCCTTTAGATTATATTGTATATAAATTATTATAAGCTTAAGCTTTTTATTGCAGTACAAGTGTTCATTATATTGTGGGTTACTTTGCACAATAAAGACATTTTCAAGATATTTAGAGCCTGTTTTGTGCTCAGCATTTTTTTCCAAGCAGTTGGTAAAATAACTTTGATATTTAGTTGGATTCACTATAGTTTATATTTTTAAACTTAAATAATCCTTCTACTTCTAGGTACGTCATCTACAACCAGTGTACTTTGAGTCGAGAAACACTCTACAATGCTCTATGTCATGAAACTATTGCTTGAGATGAAATTACTCTTCATGTTTAAACTTTCAATGTTCTTTGATGTTTTTCTTTCCTTCCACTAGATAACCCCAACACCCGGTACTTACACCATGACAGACTTCCTCACAGAGCTGTCCCTAAAACCGAACACCTACCAGTTCAGAGCTACTCCAAGGAGAACCATGTGTGGAAACGGGAAGGGGGCACTTCTTTTGCCCGGAGGCTATGAGTATCAGGATTTTATTACACAGTGAGTAGTTAGTTTAAGGAGAATGTTATTATAAACCTGTTTTCCTTGTTATTAGGTTGATCTGCTCATCAACTAAACTAAGATGTCTTGTTTCAGAGTTCTATTTATTAGCTTTGTTGCCCAGTTTAAAAAAAAAAAGCTATTGTATGTATTTATTGTTATAAATTTATGCATTTTACACTTTGTCAAACTTATTTTTAAAAACTGTGTTAGCGTATGCAGCTAAACTGAAGTATGTGACTTGTGTATGCAGATAAAACAAAATTATGCACTGGGTATTATGCACGTTTTGGTTTTGAACAACTTAACTTCTGTCTCTAACATAGAGCCCATTTGTTGCCAACATTGATATCGTCTGACACATACGTTTTTGAATTCATTTTGAATTCTTTTGTTCCTCGTTTTGTCTTGTCTGCTGAAGGGGCATCTAGCTGAAAAGCTCTTCTGATTTTCCTCTCATTTCATTTTAAGCCTAAATATATCTTGTTCCACTATTTCCATCACACTGCTTGAACCCAGTTCCTTATATCTTATTCTTGATTATTTATTATGAATACTTTTGAATACAAATTTTGCATCCCTTGGCAACCCTTAAAACTAGGTCCCTGAATTTCTATGTTTACTTTTCAGTCTATCTAAAAAGCCAGCCACCTACAGATTTAAGGCAGAAGAACGAGACGCGAAGGATTATCTCAATTTTGGAATACGAGATAAAGTAAGTGTCTCTATCACTTTGCAGTGATGCAATGGCCATCCAATCACTTTGGAGTGATGCAATGGGCCGTCCAATCACTATGAAGTGATGCAATGGGCCATCCAATCACTTTGCAGTGATGCAATGGGCCATCCAATCACTTTGCAGTGATGCAATGGGCCATCCAATCACTATGAAGTGATGCAATGGGCCATCCAATCACTTTGCAGTGATGCAATGGGCCATCCAATCACTATGAAGTGATGTAATGGGCCATCCAATCACTATGAAGTGATGCAATGGGCCATCCAATCACTTTGAAGTGATGCAATGGGCCATCCAATCACTTTGAAGTGATGCAATGGGCCATCCAATCACTATAAAGTGATGCAATGGGACGTCAAATCACTTTGCAGTAAATGGGTCAACCAAGTGGATTTCACCCTCTGCCCCCCACCCCCCCACCCCTCTTTTCCTTTGCCACTGTGACCATGACAATAAGTAAAGTGGTGGGAACAGAAGGGTGGCTAAGATGGTTTTGCCTTGATGATTATATCAATATTTATTATAATAATATGCGTACATTGATATCATAAAAATGATACTACTAACCAGTGACCAGAACTCAAGAGTTTATCAGTTTATCTCAGCCCTGCTCCGTGTTAACAATCCTTCAATTTTGATCGGATTCAGGATCGCTACTGGTTCTATAACGCAGTTTTCACTTTTTCCTAATGGGTGGAACACATATCTCATTTCCTGTAGATAATTCCTGAAATTGCTCTCAGGTCCTGAAAGATTCAGCTCTAATTTTTCATTCTATTTTAAAACTGAATTTTTCTTTTTCATTCATTCTATTTTAAAATCTAAAATTGAACATTTTTCAGTATGTTGATGTACCACCGAATGCTTATGTTGTGGAAAATTATATGTCTGTAGATAAAGAAATCTATCCTGTTAAGTAAGTTTGGTTTAAAATAATCAAATAGATTTATATTGAGGTCTTAAAAAGTTTTAAAATGCTATTAACAATAAGCACTGTGTAGAAACTCTGATATCAAATAAACCTTATCAAGCTTGTTTGCATTTGCAACATTACAAGAAAATGAAATTTATGACCATGGAGACTTAATTTTAAATTTTAAAAAAACTTATTTTCAGTATATATTTTATAATACCTTTAAAAGTTGATACTTCACAACAAAGAAGCAAAACAATTCTACATTTATTACCTCTTGACCTTAAATTTTCACTTCACTTTGAGATTATCTTAATTTCTTGTAATATTTAATTTTTGTTCTTTAATTCTTGCATAGGAGCTCGATGTTTCGATCTACAACAAAAAGGTTTCCCACTTACATCTTCAGGCCTGTAAGTCAGAAATGTCTTAAAGCCGTGCTCTATAAGATTTTTTTTTTTAACCTCATCTATTCTAGTTCTTTACAAGATAAATAAAAGTGTATATTGCTATCTTTGTGTAGACACATATTTCTTACAGTATAGACAGTTTACATGTTACAGCATAGGTGGAGAAATAACTATTCAAACAATGAGAAATACAAATGTGGCAATGTGCCACTATTTGCAACTGCTTTTAGGTAACATTTTATATGCGGCAGTATGCAACAGATAGGAATAAGAGAATCCACTCTCATAGTATAGTGTGACTGCTATGGGTAACCCCAAGCACGTACACATCCATGGTCATTTAAAGTAACACACAGCTGTGTACTGGCCTTAAATTTTATGTTGGTTATTTACACGCGGGAATAACCATCCCTGCCCTGGGGTTGACCCATGGTCAGCTCAGGACACAGGTTCCCTGTGAGTGTGTGGGGGGGGGGGGGAACTGGGACTTGGGGTGTGTACATTTTTGGGATTGTGGAACGGGTTCGGGTTGGTGGCATGTCTGAGAGATTTTACTGTCGGCTCTGTCAACGGATTGTACCTTTTATGTTGGTTATTTCCACGCGGGAATAACCATCCCTGCCCTGGGGTTGACCCATGGTCAGGTCAGGACACAGGTTCCCTGTGAGTGTGTGGGGGGGGGGTGAACTGGGACTTGGGGTGTGTACATTTTTGAGATTGTGGAACGGGTTCGGGTTGGTGGCATGTCTGAGAGATTTTACTGTCGGCTCTGTCAACGGATTGTACCTTACATTAAAAAGCTATAGTTCTCAGACCTGATTGTTTTATTGTGATTTTATTTAAACTGTAAGCGTACCACTCAGCTGCACAAAGATGAATTAAATAAAATTGTTACCAGGCTGGTTGTTGAACAGCTGAATTCATTGTTTCTGATTCTTCTTTTGTGTTTTTAAGCACAATTACCAAAATATGTCAAGTAAAAAATTATGAAAAAAGCAAAAAGGAAGGATATTGTAAATAGCTTGTAAAGTGGATGGACTTAATTCATTGTTATGACATGCTTTTTTTTATTTTAAATTAGCTACAGATTATATTTATTAATTATATCCAACAGAAAGATGGCCCCTCTCCCGGTTCATATGAGATTAAAGATACTGCACCTAAACCCCCAGCAGTGACATCTTGTTTCAGGTCTAAAACTCCAAGATTTAATCTGCCTCACACGGTAAAGCATTAATAGCTATCAAATAATTCAGCTTTGCTTAATAATTCCACTCTTGCATGCTATCATTTTTGCCAATCCATTTATTCTATTTTTAAGTCCATTGCCAAGTAGGATACCTTTTTTTTTTCACTTACAGTTCTTTTTTTTTTTAACTGGGCAGAAATAAAATACCAAAAACATTCCATACATTACAGTGAATAGGTTCTCTCTGTCCTCTAATAAAATACCAAAAACATTCCATACATTACAGTGAATAGGTTCTCTCTGTCCTCTAATAAAATACCAAAAACATTCCATACATTACAGTGAATAGGTTCTCTCTGACCTCTAATAAAATACCAAAAACATTCCATACATTACTGTGAATAGGTTCCCTCGTTAAGGAAAGATTTAAAAGTATATATTTTATATTTATATATCTACTTATCATAAATGCCAACCTGTTGAATAAAAAAGCTTTACAAAAGTCCCCCAAAAACTGTACAACAGGATGAAAAACCATGCAGAAAACAAGGAAAAGAGAAAGAAAAAAAAAGTATAACTTTGTTCACCATTAAATTATCAATGTTTTAAATGCATGCAAACTTTGCCTTCTTGGTGAACCTAATTTTCAAGCATCATCTTCCATTCACTCCCCACACATTTTAGCATGTATACATTTGAATAGATCGCATCTTTTAAATATAAAATTGGGTGTTTTAAGTTACTTTTTTTGTCAGTTATCACATTTTTGTTATAAATTGACTAAGATGATAAATTTTATGGAAACTCAGATAAAATTAAACATATTTTTTAATAAATAATGATAGCTGTAGTAATTCAGGTTCCTGTTTTAAATTAATAAGATAACATAAGATTCTTTATTGATACAAATAAATGGAAATGTTTTTTAATTACATTGTAAATTGTACAGATTCATTCTAGCATAGAAATCAGCCATAAACTCCTTTAGTGACAACAATGACTTAATTAGTGATCATTTAGAGTGGGTAATCGCTGGTCATGAATGAAAATAAATTGTGTCCATCTTAACAAAGTTAATGAGTTTACCTTCAATTTATAGCTGTTCACAGTTACTGTGGGAAAAGTCCTGTGGAAAGTTTTTTTTTTTTTTCCATAGGCACTATGGGGATATGAGGTGATAAGAATTGCACAAACAATGTCTACATTTTGAGGGCCCATGATCAATATATTGATCATTCTGGCTCCTGGTTTGAATTTAGAGTTGCTTATTCTTATATGATTTGCTGTCCAAGGCTAACGAGTCCCATCCACCTGGCGTGCTTGGGATGTTGGCTTTGGTGGGGATTGAACTCCAGACTCCTATTAGTCAGTTTAGACCGCTTGGCCACCCAGCACCTGATTTGTTTTCATGGTTTACTCCAAGTAGTTACCCCCGAACACCTCTTTAGGAATATTAACGAATGGTCTCAACGAAACCATGTTCAGTTTCTAAATTTATGTAGCCTACCAAACTTTTGAACCAATTCCTGTAAACTAATTTATTGCACAGCCAGTTAAGATTTCAATTGTGTGTGCAAAAAAAAATAATAATTTTCTGAATCCACTGAAAAATCGCCCAGAATCCTGTACGGCCATAAAATGCAAAAAACATTAAAATGTGTAAACCATACAGGTTGGTATGTATCTTACATATATTTCTATTTGTGTGTGTGCGCTTGTGTATTCCTTAACCTAATTATCCATTTTATTGGCTTTGTTACTGATTTTATTAATGGTAGAAAATATTTTTACATTATGTCTCTAAATTTCAGTGAGAAAATGCAACATGGATATTATAATAGTCTTGAGTTTGGGACTGTAAGAACAAGCTGGCAGTACATCAAAATTTTATGACATCACTGATGGGTGACCCATTCATTTCTGCTTAATGATCAACTACATAGTATTTTGTGGAAAAAAAATGATATCTTGGATAGAAATATATGTATGGTAAAACTTCAGTTCGGGTGCACATATTATTTCTCAACAAAATTAGTTAATTTCGCATGAAAACTCTGGCTTATAGGGTAAAAAATACAAAACAAATGGATCTATGTATCTTTGAGGGCTGTTCAAAGACACTTTAAAATCGAATAAAAAGAAAATTAAGCGCTGTACAACTTAGTATTAGTTAACAATGTCTGCTTGGAGTTAATTTAATAAAGAATACACGAAAATTTACATGCGAAAATACAAAATGCAATAATAGAAATAATATATGCTCCTGAACTAGACTTTTACCTAAATAGTTTCAATAATCTGTCAGTTTATTATATCTTGACAATAAAATTTAATGTTCAAGATCTTATTCTGTGATTTCTCAGTTTCTTGTTTTTTAAATATTAAGAAAATATTTCTAAAGATGAATTATTGAAGTACTTCAAATGAACAAGGATCCACTAATAAGTCTTACATGTCAGGCAAATCAAAGAAGTATTAAGTGTAGTTAGAGTGGTGCAGAAACATGCGCACCACCAATTTAAAAATACTGGGAACCTGAATTAAATGCTTGATGGTATCCATTTTATTTTAAACTAATCAACATGAATTTATTGCACATTGTGCTAGTCTATTCTGTGAACATATTATTGGTGAGTGTGTATCAGTTAAATATGTACAATCATTTTCTTATCATGGATGATTGTTCCACACACAGAAAAAGGCAATAAAAGCGATTTTGTAGTGGTCCGGGGATTTTTTAACTTGGAAAAAATTTAGTTAAATTATTTAAAAAAACTGAAGAGTCTTACAAATTTGATTTACTTAGCGCCAAATTTTTCACTGCAGGACTCCTGAGTATATTCATTAGATATTACTATCAGTCAGAACTTCATTGAAAGTAACCTTGACGTAAAAGAAATTTCATTGTCCTACCATCTTCTCTGTTCAAAGGCTGCGGCTATAAATTTATAAAATAGCATAATATTCATTGTTTTGTTTATTTCTTGAATTCTTATATTTAACAGTTTTAATAGTCTTCTTGTGCTCTATTATTATTTTTTAAATTACTTTCTCATATTAAAAAAGATATTGACCAAGTCTCTTTGCTCACATGTGATCAGCGGATGTTTAAACGTTTGTTACTTTGACATCTTTAATTAGTTTTGATTTATTTAATCATTGATTTCAGAAGGGAAAACTTTTTAACACTGTAATCATTCAAAATGTAACACCACACTTTTCTTTCTTTATTATAGAATAAATTAAGTTATGCTTTTAAATGTATAATCTATTAACTTCACTTAACTTTAATGTTTCTAAAATGTTACCCAATTATAAAGAAAAAATAACATAACTCCTAATAATGTTGAGGCATTTTTATTTTAATGTTTAACTTTATTGACTATCACCATTGTCTTTCCTTCACAGCTAGATTAAATCAGTATCTTAGGTAAGGTTTGATTAAGGTGCAATTTAACATTCAAATGGTTTCTCTACAATGCAAGTCATGCTTTCTGTACCTCTCTTTATTATGATAACCCAGGCAGTCCACAAAATTTTTTGAGTGAGGAGCCAATTTTATTTAATAATACCTGCTACGAAAATATTTTAGTAGCCGCATGCATTATAAATTAATATGAAATAAGACCCTTTATTTGATTTTTAATTACACAAATTATTTCATTAATCTATTTGAAAGCTTTATCACAGTCCAACACTCGTATAATTAGTCAAATAAGACCCCCATATTTCCCTTCAAAGAGCTCCATTCATCTTTGGGTGCAGATACTGATAACCCAATAGAAAAATGCCTTGTGTAGAAATTTATGTAACAAAGTTTTGAGTTGATATATTTTGAAATATATCATATGTATGTATTAAATATGATCAAGCATGTGCTTTTGACTTATAGCAAAATAACATACACAAGTGAAATGATAATTTAAGGCAGGGATAAGGAACCTATGAAAACAACAATATTCTACATTATTAAAAATTAGTCATACATTTATGGAGGCATATTTTTAATTAAAACATCAAATTGTAAATTTATAAAGGAAAGCCAGGGGTTGTGTAAAAATTTGGAGCTTAAGCCTTGTAACTATCTATAAGTATTTACAAAAAATAATTAGATCTATAAATTTGTTGTGGATGTTGAACAAGTACTTGAGCAACCTGTTTTCTCTTTCTCCAAATAAGTTGAGAACTTAAAATTTGTCATATCCACTCTAATTAAAGAACCTAAATGATGTGGGCTGTGCCGAATATATTCATTCTTTTGTAACGGTGTTGAGGTTTTAAACATTATAATGTTAGCACTCTTGCTTTAGTCTGACATCAGATATATAGGTTAAGTAATTCTGGTGTCTTTATTTTGTTCCTCATAGTTGCAAGTTCTGAAAGTCATTGCAAATCATTTAGCAGTAATTTTTACCGTCTCGTCATTTGCAGAAAGTACCTGACCCAGGGACTTATGCTAAGACTTTTCAACATCCAATGCCTGACACCATCTCCAATCTAGGCAGGCAGCATGGACTATTCTTCACAAGTGAATTTCAACTATAAGCTGTTGTGGGTTTCCAGAACTCATAGATTTTGGAGTTACTTTATTGTCTTAGTGTGTTGTACATTTTTAACATTGTGGGATTTAAAGGTTAATATTGTTATTTTTTACATTCTGTAAAATACTTTTAAAGTTTGTGTCTCTGTTTATTTGGTTGACAATTATACACATTTATATTTCTGAAACTATGATAAGAACTGATGTTATGTTTTGTGTTAAGGTGTCACATTCGTGGACAATATTTTATTCCTTTTCAAATTATTTATGTTTAACAACACAGGAGATAGGAAATGTCTATTTATAATTCTATTATATCAAAGATCTCTAAGTTTAACATGGTGGAATTTTCTGTTTTTGTTAAAAAATGTTCTTTTTAACAAAAGTCAGTTCAAACTATGCCTTCATATTATTTTTACAATAAAATATACATTTTAAAAAGAATGATTTAAAATTATCATTTGCATAGTTAAAGAAAATTTAATTAGACCACTGTAAAAGATTTTTTTTAAAAAAATTTTAACATGCTACAAAATCTTTCACCATTCTGATATCACATGGGCCCTGCAACCCCTGTTGATAGTATTGTGCAAATAGAACTTTTCTGCTATTTTACTGACCCAGTATTGTACAAATAGAACTTTTCTATTTTACTGACCCAGTATTATACAAATAGAACTTTTCTGCTATTTTACGGACACAGTATTGTACATATAGAACTTTTCTGCTATTTTAATGACACAGTATTGTACAAATAGAACTTTTCTGCTGCTTTACTGACACAGTATTGAAGAAATTGCACTTTTCTGCTATTTTACTCTCACAGTAATTAACAAGGATTACTCAGAGCCCTTTTGATATTTTTTTTAATTTGCTGTGGCTTTCAGTATTATATTTACTATTTACTCAATTAGTACACTGCATTTAATGTAAGCACTTTTAAAAATTACTCTTCCATTTTACAATTCTTCATTTTTGTAAAGTATGTCTAAATCTAAGCTATTCTCAAAACATTTAAAAGAATGCTCAAAATTATGACAATTATAGAAACTGTTTTTTGCAGTTGATCTTTTATATTGGTTATTGCAACAACAACAAAAAAGAAAGAGAAAAGGGCCTTTTAAAACCCAAACAGGACTAATTGATTGGAAGATAATTGGACTTAGGAAATAAACAAAATTTGGGAATCTTATTCAATTTTGTTAGCATTACCTCTTTTAGGACATATAAACAAAAATATATAAATCAATTCATTCATTCAAATTAATTAAGTTTAGTAATTTAGTAAACAAAATACGTTTTCTCTTTGTTCTTATATTTTAATGAATAAATTTAATAATTTGCAATAATTTAACAGATTTCCATTTTTTATGATTGAGGTAATGTCAATTTTCATCTCTTTACAAGATTTTAAATGTATTTTGTTTTTTATAAAACAGATATTCTGTTATCTTTGTATGGTATGTAGAAACAACTCACAGTATTATATATCTTGGCCTATATTACCAATACACATAAGCACAGATTTATAGAGTTTATAGTGCTTTTACAGTTAATAGAAGTTATCTCCATCAAATGTTTCCACTGTACAGTAAATTTTATTTACTTCAACAGTTCAGAGTGATTTTCACCTGTCACTTTTTTCTACATATTTATTGAATATAACAATGTACTTTGTGTCTTTTTTGGATTGGAACAAGGCATTAGGTCTTATTAGCTACTGATATATTACTCAATAATTTCCAACAGTGCACAATATATAAACTACTTGTATTGTGTTGAATAGTGCACAATAAAAACAGTGACAATCAGGTGGCAGTATATAAACCCAGGCATCAGGCATGCTACTATTGGCTGTATTCTAAAACTTAATAACTCTTCTTCCACTATTAGACTGATAAGCAATAAAAGGTACATAGAAAATTGTCATAAATTTGAATGCTGTCACTCATTTGTTAATGAATTTTACAATTTAAAAGTAGGCTTAATGAACACTAATTGGTATTATTTTTAGTGTTCACTCAGTAACTCACTGGATGTTGACTTAAACATATAATTAAATTAACTGTGTTTCTTTGGTTGTAAAACTGCATTTTTGCTTAAAATAAAATGTCTTAACTTTTTATGAAGCTGAAAAATATTTTATCTACTTATATGTAAGCAAGAAGGATTCTCCACACAATCTCCGTGTCTTTATCTACTTATATGTAAGCAAGAAGGATTCTCCACACAATCTCTGTGTCTTTTGTTATAATAAAAGAAATAAATTCAGACCCTATTATTAACCCTTTGGTTACCGGTACTGATGACATTGACGCGACGTCACGATCACCCACTTTCAATTACGAAGGACATCCAATTGTTGTCATAACAAAGAGGCAAAGAACTTGTATGAAATACCAAGGACATCATGTCGACATCACATTTCAATGCTATATATTTCTTTATTCATTAATCTATAGAAAAGTTAATAAGCAAATGGGACAGAGAATGAAAAATACTGAAAATTTCTTCATTTAATTTTTTGCAGAGTGCAAAAATCGATCCCAAAACCAGCGGTAATGAAAGGGTTAAAGGCTCCCAACACAGACATATCTTAGATTTAAAGTGATAATCTATTCACTACCAAAATAACAACTTTTTCTTTTTTTAGAATAAAAATGACAATTTCAACTTTAACAATAAATTTATAAATAATTTTTGTACTGAGACTTATATAATATTTCCTATTGGTATTTATTTTATTGTTTGCAAACATTTTATAAAATGTAATACTAATACAATAGTGATGAGGAGTACAAAACATAAATAATTTTAAATAAGTTGTAACAAATAGTGAGTTATGCACAATCGGATTGGAAATATAGAAAATTGTTTTTACTAATTCATCACATTTTTCAGATTTGACAATAACCTGTGATATCACAGATATCTCAATTTCAGAGAATTCTAACCAACAGCAACAAATCATGACAAAATTAGCTACAAAAAAAAATGTATACTCAAGAAAAGCACAGCAGACATTTTGTATGTTGGAAAAAATGAAAACTGCTAGTTCCCAGGAATGCTTGCAAGATGGACAAAAGACCAAGAGTTGGCGAAAAAAGTTTAATTAAGAAGCCATTTGATAATGGCAAAAAACATAAAGATCCCATGTGTTTCAAGCTCTTTCCACTCATCAAACATACATATGAGTTATAAGCTTAATTATTAATTTGATGGCTGACTGAAATTTTGAGAAAAATGAATTTTCTCTTATTTCAATGAAAGGTTTATGAAAAATGTTTTAAATAATTGTAATATCACAGGATCAGCATATTGCACTTTAACTTAAAGTGAAAAGAAAAAAATTAAAATTTCACTAAGCAGATTTTATGCAAAATCTGAGACAAGTATATAATTATGAAGCACCAAACCTAGGCCGGGGTACAGCGCTATATAAGACCACTTATTATTATTATTATAAGTCTGTACAAAAACAAAATCTGCCAATAGATCAAAAGTGGATAATTTGGCAAAAGTTTGTTTCAAGTAGACTATTTTTTTTTTCCATACACTTTTTTTTATAACTAATATTTCGATGTCAATAATACCATTTATGAAATATTTTGTTTGAAATCACTTAAGTATATACTGGAAGTGTCACACCAAGGACAAATACATTTAAATTCACTTTACTTAACACAAAAATGTTACTATTTTCACTACAGAAATGGTTCAGCTCTAAAACTTGTAAAAGGACAGCCAGTGTCATTTATAGACATTTCATGGTGTAGCTACTGGCTGTGTTTGAACAGGTTTTAGAGTTAAAAAAAAAAAAAGGTCTTTGATCATTTCCATTTAAAAATGTCAAAATATTGACAAGATAATGGGTTTAAAATGGCATCCATTTGCATTTAATATTTTCACTACTGAAATGTTTCAGCTCTAAAACTTGTAAAAGGACAGCCAGTGTCATTTATAGACATTTCATGGTGTAGCTACTGGCTGTGTTTGAAAAGGTTTTAGAGTTAAAAAAAAAAAAAGGTCTTTGATCATTTCCATTTTAAAATGTCAAAGTATTGACAAGATAATGGGTTTAAAATGGCATCCATTTGCATGGGTTGAATTGTGCATAGTTGATAAGTTATGATACATGAACTACAAGCAGACCAAGAATACATTTAAACTCAAACAGCATTTCTATCAAGACTATCAATTCCTTTTTAATCTAGGTATTGAGTTTGAGTATTTATTTTAAAATGTGTCATTTCTGTACAAGTGAGTAATGAAGTGATTACATGGAAATGTTTGGATCTGTTCAGATCCCTCAATGACTTTTCCCAAACAATTGTCTTGTTTTTTTAAAATAAATTCTAAGACTGCAAATATTGTCCAGTAAATGTACCCTCTAGTTGTGATGTCACCTGAATTTAAACATTTTAATAAAAGTTCAAATGACTAGGCTTTCAATCCTATGACGTTCTCAAACAACTAGGTTTTCAATCCTAGGCCATTCTCAAACATCTAGGTTTTCAATCCTATGCCATTCTCAAACAACTAGACTTTCAATCCAATGACATTCTCACACAACTAGGCTTTCAATCCTATGACATTCTCACACAACTAGGCTTTTAATTCTATGACATTCTCATGGGTAACTTTGTAAATCAAACATTCCCATTGAGTTCAAGGAAAAATAATTTGTTGATCAAAAGTCAAGGAAAGATAATATGTTGATCAACAGTTGTTTATTTTATTCAGTGAGAGTTTAGCTTGGATAAACACACCCCTGAAATGACTACGAACACAGCTCCCATTCAAGTTGAACAACAAAGCTTCTACAACACCGGGCGATACCTTCCATAACAAGTACATGGCTGACAAAACCTGACGCTGAAGTGGATATTAGCTCCCAGGTTGGCGAAGAATGGACTAAACGGATGTTTCCTGGCAACCTTACGTCATGACCCTCTGGATGACATTGAATGGGGCAACAGGGCAAGTGGACTCGAGGTTAGTGCCCATCAGGTGGCAGTGACTGGCGTCCTCTGGTTGACAGGTTGCCTCTAGCACTGTGCCCAGTACAAACCTGTTCCAACGGATAGAATAGTCTTGAGTAGGTACAACATTTAGAATAGTAAGGAGGAATAGGTACAACAGAAGATAGTCTTGAGTAGGCACATGAGATAAACAAGGGGTAAGATAAGGTACAACACAAAATTTTTAGTAGGAGTAGGTGCAACTGAGAAGAGTCAGACTTATTACAACAGATAAAATAGTCATTAGGACTAGGTACCACTGATAAAATAGTCATTAGGACTAGGTACCACGGATAAAATTGTCAATTAAAGAAGTTCATTATGTGCATAATATTTAGACAATCATTTTATATATTTGAACAATGGACAAAATAATTGTTATGTTTTCATTGTTTTTATTTCAAACAAGTAAGATGAACATATATATACATAAATACAAGTTCTCAATCAGGGGTTGGCTTTCTGCTTGCGTCCGGAACACAGTTCATAAACACACACACTCTCTGTCCAGTCTCTCTGCGCATGCACACTGTTTCCTTGGCTGGCTATCGGTACAAGCCAGTCCGCTAGTCCACCATAACACCTCCCCGAACAACTACAAGTCCAGTAACAATGGCGCTCGACGTTGTCTTTGATCTTCTGGGTATGACATAGTCTGAAGGTCTTGGATGCCAAGGGTTAATCTTCTTCTTAGGTGGACTTGGAGTTGCTGGATGTGTAGACGATTGATGACTCAGGGCTGTTGGATAAAGACTTCCTGTCATTATATCCAAACTTGGTTCTGAATCTTCTTCTGCTCCGTACCTGAGGCGAAGTTGGTCTAAATGTCTCTTCCATGTGGGACCATTCGGATAAATCTTCACCTTGAAAAGACGTGGACCCATAACTTGGATGATTGTACTGGGAGCCCATCGTGGTTTAGAGTCTGTTGCTGTTCCATATACTCTGACGTAACATGGATCTCCCCGGTTAAATGATCGACTAGGACTTCTGTTTGTCCCATTGCGGACGGCTATTTCTTTAAGATGCTGTCCCTGTGCTCGATGAGCAGGTGAGGGAACTAGAGTATCAATAAGTGTTGTTATTTGCCGATTGTTCAGCAGTTGGCTAGGTGATAATCCACTTGCCAATGGTGTCCTACGATACTGATGCAGAAAGTCTTGTAGAGATTCCTTTAAAGGTAATGAGGATTTCTCTAGTGAACTCTTGAAACTTTGAATCAGTCGTTTGGCCGCTCCATTCGCAGCAGGATAGTAGGGAGCGCCTGCAAGATGTACAATACCCCTCTCCTTACACCAGTGCTGAAATTCTTCCGAGATGAAGCTAGTAGCATTGTCACTGACTATGGTGTGTGGGTAGCCGAAATGAGCAAAATCTTCCTCCAGAAGATCAATGGTGGCTTTGGTCTATGTAGATGTTGTCCTGTGGATACACGGGTACTTTGAATAAGCATCTATCATTACCAGCCAATGTGATCCCTTAAAGTTAATGGCATGGTCGATATGCACTCGACTCCATGTTTTTTCTGGCAACATCCAAGGGTGGATACTTGCTTTGTTTGGGTCTCTGGCGTATTCTGCACATGCTTGGCATGTTCGACCTATCTCCATGATTTGAGTATCAAGTCCGGGCCAATATACAGATGATCTTGCTAACTTTTTCATCCGCTCTATTCCAAAATGTCCTGTTTGCAGGATTTGGAGAACTTGAGCTTGTAGTATTTTTGGTACCACAATTCTTGAACCATAAAATAGACAATTCGACTCCACGGAGAGTGAGTCTTGAATAGTTTTAAAAGCTGCTATATTAGCTTCCTCCTTGTTCAGGTGTCCTTTGTTTGTAGAGGACGGCCAGCCCTCTTGGCAAATATCTCATTACTGTAAACACAGTAGAATCTTTAAGTGACTCTTAAGCAAGGACTCCTGGGTCTGTTGGTCCAATCTGTAAACTGATTTGTTTGATCATGCATACAGAATCCATGTCTGCTTCACTTTCTTCAACATCAAAATTGTCATCAGGCCCTGAGGGTAGACGACTAAGAGCATCCGCATTGCAATGTTCAGTTGACTTACAGATTTGTTCACCTGCTTTACTCAATGAGTTTTGATTAGCAATGTGATTTGTCCTTGTTTGAAACAGTGTGTCTATTGAAATCCTGAGGTTCTTTATTGCGGCTCTTCCCAACAAATTTAAGTTGTGGTTTTTCACTATTACAAATTTGTAGTTATTTCCCCTGCCTCAGCATTTATCTGCACACTTCCCAAAACATTAAGTAGCTCACCAGACGCTAACTCGTACTTGACCGCTACTGGGCACAATGTGGGTTGTCCCAGCTTTCGCCAAACAGATTCAGACATAAAATTTTCTCCAGCTCCAGTGTCAATTTCAAATGCAAACCTCTTTCCTTCTAAAATGAGTTCTTGAACCTATGGCTTGCGAGCCAGATGTGGCTCTCTTGATGGCTGCATCTGGTTCGCAGACAAATGTTCGAGCATAAAAAAATAATGGGCGGGATAGTTTTTATTTGGCTTTGCTTTCTTATTCTTTTGAGATGAATCGGTTTCTGTTTTGGAGCATTCTCTTTCTTATGTAGACAAACTCTTTCTAGATGTCCTCTCTTGTGGCAAAAGCGGCAGGTCACGTCTTTGTGCCTGCAGACATTTCCTTTATGGCCTCTTACTCTACACCTGCCACAAGTTCCACTCGGAAAATCCTGTCTTTGAGATGGAGAAAATTTCTCTGCTATCTGATGTTGCTTCTTTCTTTGTGACTGAATTTTATTGATAGGAGTTTCTTCAAGGACTGTTTCTTTGGCACATTTCGCTGCCTCCTCTGTTTCAACAGCTATTTCAACTGCCTTGTTGAATGACAGTTCAGTGTCCTTCATCCGAAAGAAAATTTTCAATACTGACTTGTTCTTTACAGATCACATGAATCTTGTTCGTAAAGCTTCATCTAGTGGATTTTTGATATTACTAAACTCAAAAGTCGCTGCATCCTGTCTGATCCTAGCTGCCAATTCTTTGATTGTTTCCCCCGGTTTTCTACTAGAATCAGAACAAAATTTGAACCTTTCCCTGATTACAAATTTGGTGGGATCAAATTGATCCATCATTATTCTATATATTTCTTCTATGTTCAAGTCATTTAAATTTTGTGGTGGTTCTTTTTGTTGTATGATGGTTGATAACATTTTTTGCAGCTCTGGCGTCTGGATTGTTAAAAAAAATGTGTGCCTGCCTTTCCTTTGGCACATTATTTGCCAACACGAAGGTAACGTATCTAGCGTAGTAGTCTGTGAACGTTTCCTCGTTACTATTGAAATGTGTAAACTTCATATTAGTAGCCGTATTACCTGTGCTAGTTTCAAAAGTAGCTTGTTCTGCTGTATGAGCTTCTGGATAATGTCAGCTTGGGTCAGATTTGACTCCATTGTGTATTTACCTCCTACGTCCCTTGTAGTCACTCGTGCGTATCAAACTATCACTTGGTTGTACTGAGTTGTACTGACTTTTGTATTGAGTTAATACTGACCAATACTGTTATGATTACACTGGGCACCATTTTGTTATGTTTTCATTGTTTTTATTTCAAACAAGTAAGATGAACATATATATACATAAATACAAGTTCTCAATCAGGGGTTGACTTTCTGCTTGCGTCCGGAACACAGTTCATAAACACACACACTCTCTGTCCAGTCTCTCTGCGCATGCGCGCTGTTTCCTTGGCTGGTTATCGGTACAAGCCAGTCCGCTAGTCCACCATAACCATAATAAAAGGTATTTAATTAACAGCAGTTCATGTTTCTAATTTCTAGTAAGAGATGTCCATTTTAAATATACATGACATTAACTGTAAAAACTCACCAGGCCTTATGGAAGCATGGATCCAAATTGACAGCATCTCTCAAGGTTTTCTCTGCCAGTCTATTATCTCCAAGCTTGTGTAAAACAATTCCCTGGGGAAAAAAAAAAGTTAAAGGCTTTATCTGAATAGGCCTTGACCAGACACATTTATAACAAGACGAAAGAAACCCAAGTGTGAGAATCCATTTGAAATAAGGCCTTTTCCCATCTTCCATTTATTTTAAGATAATTATCTAACACAGGGGTCGGGAACCTTTTTGTCTGTGAGAGCCATGGACACCACATATTTTGAAAAGTAATTCTGTGAGAGCCATACATTATGATTCAAACTAGAAATTCAACAAAATGTGTGCATTCTGTGTAATTTCAACACTAAAAATGCAATAATTATGTCTCTGAATTCCTTTTAATAACATTGTTATGCTGTTGCTAATCAATGAGTATTTCTTACCATTAATGCGACTTTTTTTTATGCGAGCCAGATGCAGCCATCAATAGAGCCACATCTGGCTCGCAAGCCATAGGTTCCCGACAGGTACGTGACAAATATATATTTTTTAACTGTACTTACTAAATGATAAAGTGATTTGGTATGAGTGGGATTAACAGAAACTGCATTCTCATAACAGGTTTTCGCTTCACTAAGGCAACCCTTGTGTTCATACACCAGACCTCTCTGTGGAACAAAAAATGACATTCTGAAAGGTCAAACAAAATATTGGCTCATTCCGAGGGCATTTCCTTTGCATCTCATAGAAACATTGGAAATAACATGTTTAAAAAAATTACTGGTTGTGTTTCTTACAGAAATTGCAAAAATGGCTCCTCCTGGATCAAATCAGATACATGATCAAGTTAAATCCTTCAATTAATGTTCTAAAATAAATTAATTAATTCATGTTCTAAAATAAATCAATTAATTCATGTTCTAAAATGAATTCATCAATGCATGTTCTAAAATGAATTCATCAATGCTTATTCTAAAATGAAATAAAGAGTTTAAGTAGCACTACTCACCATGAAAAACACATAGACAGAATGAGGGAACAGTTGGAATGTTTCTTGGACACAGCTTTGAGCTTCTTGGACTTGGTTCAAACTCAGATACAGTTCAGCTGAAATACATCACAAGTAAATTCTTTATGCATAAGACCACCTACACACTGAGACAAACTTCTTGAGCTGATGAACAATAAGATTTTTTAAAAACTTTTTGTCTGGTTCCAAAATATTGTTTAGACCTGCTAGAATTTATTATGTAAAATATAAATAATTACTGTAATGTGACCTTTTCCTGACCTAAGTTGAGCCAAATCTGCGCTTGAATAACCCAAGACCTTTGTGGCCCTACACGAGGCTGAAAGCTGCTGTTCATGGAGGAAGCCAAATCAGAAAGGGCCTTTTCCATTCTGGATGCTGCATATGATTCTGCTCGAATGGATCCTACAAACATACATACACATCATAAATATGTAATAAGATTTGAATGAGGAGAGCTGAATAAAAATCAGGTTTTCTACTACTCTGCATTGTGAAAAATAAAGGAAATGAATTTTGTAACTGCATAGTGTAAGTACACTTAAAATAGTTTTATTGTATAACGACATGGTGTAAGTACACTTAAAATAGTTTTATTGTATAACGACATGGTGTAAGTACACTTAAAATAGTTTTAACTAACATCTAGCCTTTTACTTTAACTAACATCTAGTATGTAACTAACATTTCTAAAAATAATTATTCAAATACCCTGTAAGGTTATAAATGATAATGCCATTTCATCCATATGTGACAAACGTTCATTGAACCTAATTTAACTGGTCAATTGGACCATTTTTAATTCTATCACTGAATGCTAAGCTCTGGATTAATTGATTAGAAATTACAGGTGAAATTAAATCATCTACCTGAGCCTCTTTCACTGAATTCATTTAATGTGATTTGAGCAAGGCTTCTCTTATCCCAGGTGCTTTTATCTCTTGCCTTAGATTTGCTGTCTGAACCACTGAGAAACAAACAAATGAAATGGGCCATTTATAGTTTTCTTTCTGATATTAAATTACTTGTGCTTCACAGGATTAGGATGTAGAATATGCACTGCATTAAAATGATCCAGATGGACAAATGCCAAAATTTTAGACCAAATTTAAAGCAGAGTGTGTACGTTTTTAAGAATGAGTTTGCATGGTCTTTTAACAATGAGTTTGCATGGTCGTAAAAAGGATATTATAAATGGATTTAGAAGTCAGGGGTGCAGCAGCTTCTTTTAGGACAGATTGAGTAAAGGTGAATCATTTTTCAGATGATGAACAAAAGCATATTTTTAACAAAAGGCACATTTTAAAAAAAAATTATTTTTCCTCTCATTTTGGTGATTTATTAATCATGAAATATAATGAATTACAAGATGCAAGCCTACTCTCAAATAAAGTAAATATACAAACTAGCCGGGGCAACACAACTACATTGCTATGTAAAATACAGGTAGGGTTGCATAATGCATAATAATAATTCCAGATGGGCTCCATATATCCACCAAGGCTTAGTTGTATTGACACTTTATGTGAATGAGCAAATGAGAGCACATCACGGTGCACAAATGGGGCGGACAACATCCACTCAGGAATTACATTATACAATTCTCTCATCTTAAGTTCTTTAATATCCTTCTATAATTTTAATGTGTGTATATATATATATATATATATATATATATATATATAGCACCCTTCCGCCTTCACGAGATGATGGAGTATCTATGTACACTTCAACAAATGGCTCACTAGGCTGATCCTAGAATGGCAGTCTCGGCTGCATCTCGCGCAGGTGGACAACATCCACTCAGGAATTACATTATACAATTCTCTCATCTTAAGTTCTTTAATATCCTTCTATAATTTTAATGTGTGTGTATATATATATATATATATATATATATATAGCACCCTTCCGCCTTCACGAGATGATGGAGTAGCTATGTACACTTCAACAAATGGCTCACTAGGCTGATCCTAGAATGGCAGTCTCGGCTGCATTTCGCGCAGGAGAATTTTGACTCCTGGTTTTGATTGGGCCTTTCGTATTTTTTTTTTTTTCAAGAGAGTTGTTTTGCGCATCTTGTGCCTTTCTTACTCCTTCATACACTGCTGTTCGCCAGCTGAAATGTTGCTCAGCAATAATCTCACTTTTGCTTATTTCTATGTTGGCTTTCCTCATGCAAAAAGTTAACTAATTCTCTTCAGTTTACCACAATCACTTATGTTAGTTTATTCAATACTTTGCTTTAGTTAAGTCTATTAATTACTTCCCATCATGCTGATCTCATCATCTCCTGTTCAAAAAGCCAAGGTTTCTTTTAGGATTGATATTTCAACATAATATTTTTTGTGAGGCATTGTCCTCTTTCCCCCCTCCCCTTTTCCCCAAATAAGGGTTTACCTATTTCATCTTTATTTCAGAATATTCCATAGTAAAATAGCAAGAATTAACTCAAAGCTGCTACTTACTCATCAGCTACATCCTGTTCATGCATATCTTTCCAAATTCTTAACATCTTTTGGTATGTACTTAAAGCTTCTTCAGGACCGAGGACAACCTTTTCTAACTTTGCTTTGGTCATGAGCAGACTGAAACAAAAACAAATTTACACATTATGTTTCTCAATTCATAAATGGAGGTAACTCTAGATTAATATCAGCCATTGCCTTAGAATCAATCTATAGCTCTAAAAGAAATCAACATTACTCAGTAGTTATATTCAAATATATTATTTTAAATATCAAGCAAAATGACATTGTAAATTTAAAGGGATCAGTAAATTGACAACATGCTTTTAAATGGATCAGTAAATTGACAACATGCTTTTAAAGGGATCAGTAAATTGACAACATGCTATTTTAAACTGTTATTCAATAGTCATCCAAAAAATGTTATTTGTAAATGTCTAACTAGACATCTACTATGGTTATTGGTGTATTGATTTTAATCACAAGATCAATTTTAATTGTTCAAAAATTATTTCAAAATACATCATCAAAATTAATTATTTTAAAATCTTTTATAGAAATTGTGTTCCATTGTCATTGTGTTTTTATGATATTTCCTCTTTGGGCACTATTGCATAAATACCAACCTTAAGTTATCAGGATATTCTTCTAATGCTGCCTGTATGAGTGTCATGGCCTCTTCATGTTGTTTACGGGCAGACAAGAGGAGAGTGAGTAGATGAAGTGAATGGATAAAATCACTTCGCAACTCAAGGGACTTCTTGGTATAGTCAATGGCAATATTTATCTGAAAACAAATGTATTCATTCTTATAAATTGAAAATATTAATAATAAAATGCCATTATATGATAATATTGTTCGTTATGTCCATTTATTCAAGGTTTTCAAGTCTTAATAAAGCTCTATGGGTCTTTACCTTTCTTAGATTGGCATACTGTAAAGCTAAGTGAAAAGCTGCGAGATAATCTTGTGGATCCAGTTCATGAGCCCTGAAATTTTCAAAAAAATTCAGAGCCAATAAGGCTATCAACTAATTTTTATTGAAGAATTCAGTTGGATAAAAATTTAAATCATCTTTTGAAAAGGCTTTTGAATAGATTTTTTATATAAATTTAAAACTGTTCTTAACAGTCTAAAATATAATGTTCCTATTTTTTAATAAAAAAACCTACAATATAAAAGCATCCAGAGCCTGCTGGTTGAGTTTCTGTCTTTCAGCATTCAGCCTTGAATCTTTAGCTACCAAACACAAGCCGATCCCTAATGCCATGTGGGCCCTTGCCGATTGGTGTTTTGGTACTTTGCATTTTATAGCAGTCTGGGACCATTCCACACCTTGCTGGTTGAGCTGAAGATGTTCATAGCACAACTGAGCCGCTTGTAAACAAACACACCAGTTTTGTGGGGCTAGCCGATGGCACTCTGTCAACACAGGAAGAGCTTGGGCATACTGCAAGCAACATAACAAATGAAATTTCCACCAACAACATTTTTATACAGTAATAGTGAAATAAATATTATGCGGACATCAATATATTTTGAACCTGAAATGGGGGGAAAAAACATGATTGAAAAGATTCTGTTTGTATTAAAATCCCTTTGTTTACCTTTGAAGAAGAAATAAGTGAGTTGGCAAACTGGTACCAGATGTGAAATTCTTGAAAAGAAAACCTCATGGCTTTTTCAAATGACTGAAATGAAAAGAGGAATTTGTTTAATATTTGTAACACCTATTGCAGACTCATAGTAAATCTTTTTGTTGCAAGTAAAAATGTAACGATGTTCAGTTAAAGCGTGTTCAGTTAAAGCATGTTCAGTTAATCCATGTTCTCACCTCGGTCAGACGTCCAAATTGAGCTCGTTTCACCAGTACAAGTGCTAGGAGGTCATAGATGGCAGTTATGTTTGTTAATGTCAACTCATGTGTCTCTTCATTTCTCTCTAAAACAGCTTCTCTTGTCGCCTGAACAAAATTTTAATTAAAATGTATAAAACTATTAAATTCCTAACTTAAAGGTGAGGCAGATGAATTATTCCTTTTTTTTAAAAAAATGATTTTATTCTATATAGTGTATACAGTGCTACAATGGTAATAATTACTAGTCTTTAATAAATATGAAAATTTATTTTTTAAATGGTTAAATGTCAGCTTACCACAGCTTCCGCTATCAACAATAATAAAAGCACTTCCTCATCAAGAGTTTTTGGTATAAATAATCTGAAATGGAAACAAAGTGAAATATTTGAACCTAATCATCAAATATATTTTTTACTTACAAATGATTATCAACATATTTTTAAAACTTTAATACTTTAGCTGAAAATCTCATACTTTTCGGATGAATAAACACAGGGTTTGGGTGCTTTTAAATTGAGACCACGTGCTAACAGATCAATGGGTTTGTAAGAAGAGTTGCTGCAGGATCGAAGAAGTAATTGCGCCAATTCCAAAGCAAGTGTCTGCAAAGAAATAATGGCAAAATATTATTTTTTTCTAAATTAAATATCTATTGTTTAAACTGATTCAAATAAAAAGGAGCGAACGTTGCCTAAAATAAACCTTTCAGAATAGAAAATGCTTTCACAAAATACTGAATTAATAATATAATTCTTATAAAAATAATTATCCATTCTTGTCAGGCAAATAAATTCATTACGTTGCCTCCCTGTGTTACCATAATGGTTGATCCTTTACCTATGCTAATATCTCGTAATTTTGGAGAAAATTACCAATTAAGATGTAGCATTAATTTCACCAATTAGAGATAATACAACACTTGCTATCAAAAAGAATAATTAACTAGTCTAGTATGTATGGCTGTAACATGGTATTCAATAGGGGCACAAAATTAATTTCCTAGACGCTAGCCCTAATTGGGATTCTTATAATGTGCGTTACTTGAATTAATGTTTTGTAGATTGTAAGCTAACGCACTGCCTCTGCCACTGTTTGGCGGTACATTTCTTGTTACTAAATAAAGTTGAAACAGCCAAACAGGTTACATCTCAGCAGTTTACTCACCTTCCTAATATCATGGGCGAATCTTGACTCGACAGCACGCAGCATCTCTCTGTATCTGTTTATGCACTTTACCTCATCTCTGATTCAAGAGATATGTTTTAAATTATGGTTACGGCAACAACTTTTTAAAATCCAACATTACATTAGACGGTAAAGCCTAAATATTATTAATAACAATTTGTCTCTGAGCTTTTAAATAAAAAAAGAAACTTTAACTACTTCTTATAAAGGTGATATATTTAATGAATAAATTAAGTCAACATATTTTTTAAAAACTGTTTAAAGATGTTAGAACAAACATAAAGTTGTTTTTAGGCTGTGAATACATTGTTGTTTAAAGCGACCTCCGCTGGGTCTAACATACCCTCTCTTCAAGTGCATGGCAGGAACCTGTTTAATGGCCATTTCAATTAGAGATGTAACAATAAAGTTATTGGAGTCTGAAGATGGTGACATGGACTGTGGAGTGTTTGGTCTTTTGTCTCTCTGCTGTAAACACAAGAAAGCCAAGTCTCCAGCTATCTCATAGCAAGTGATAATCTCATCATCTCTTTCAGAAAGCTTAAATTTTGTCTTCAAAGATGACTTGGTTTTTTCCAAGCATTTTCCTGGAAAAATTGTGAATTATTATAAAATGTTATCTAATGCTTAATACTCCAAGTTGGTGCTTTCCAAGATGTGCATCATGGCACATTAGTGTGTCACTTTCAGGGTGCATCTGTGTCCTATGAGAATGAGTCATGCCAACATTCACGCACTTTTTTAGACATTAAAGGAGGTGATCAGTGCAGCTCCTACAAGGATAAGCTGTATCTCCAGTTTATCCTTTTAATTATCAAATTTATTCAGTTATAGGACTGACATTATTCTACCAGTTTTGTTATTCAAAAATTGGTTTGCCCGTTCATGTGCAGTCTATTATCTTGTTTGGTTTATCATTTATCCACTGCATATATTTGTTTAGTATAATTGTGTCCTAATGTCTTTAAAAAAGGATTAGTTTAACCACTGGTATAATTATGAAGATGAAAAGTGTCGTGCAAGTATGTACAATGAAACCCTGCTATAACCCAAATTCCGATATAACGCAGTCAAGACTTGTCTCCCCTTATTTCCTTTATTCATTCTCAAAGGCATTTTCTTTTTTCAATTTTTTGAAAAGAGAGTTTTAAAAAACCTATATTCTCAAACAACACAATTAAACTAGTCCAACTTCTACCCCACACAGCTCACTAACCAATTAACCACAAGAGATTAGGACCCAAATTATCACATTAAAGCGAGTTTTCAGTGCTAGTCTAAAAAGTGTGTTATCAACAAGAAAAGTTTGGGAAGCATTGCTACTAAGCCAATACAAAATTGTGTTACCATGGAATGTTCCTACGTACAAACAATGAATTCAAATTGGAAGTAGCTGTACAATAATTTATTACACGAGGTTAAGCTGCTGATTTATGTGAGGTCTGAGAGACGAAGCAAAAAAAATGAGTATTACTTTTTCCATAGATATTATTTCAAAGTGGAACTTCTAAAGTGATACATACACATTACATAATTTTAACTCTAAATTACTAAAAATATTCTGCAGAAAACTATCCCACATAAAATAAAACATGTCACAGTGATTGTGTAAAATTACTACCTTTAATGGCAAATGATTCAGCCACCATGTACAACATTCTTGTATTTTTGAAAGAATTCCCTTCACTCTCCCGCAATGCTATGGCAGTCAAATCCACTGGTTCCAGTGTGGTTAAGCAAACTTGGTAGAACCCTTGACAAAACTGAAGTTTTGCTAGCAGTAATAATGCCTGTTCCTTGAACTTTCATAAAAGAAAGTAAATAATATTCATTGTTTTTATTATTTATAACACAACTTGTATCACATGTGAAATATATGTCAAGTGATATGCTTTGTTCCTTATTTTGTATCCAGTTTTGGTGAATTAATTTAAATTCTGTGATAGTTGTATTTATCAATAAAAATTTATGAAAATAATTACATGTGAAAAATATTTTAAATTCTGTGATAGTTGTATTTATCAATAACAAATGTATGAAAATAATTAAATTTGATAAACATTTCCCGGGTATTTAAAAAAATAGAGATAATTGTAAACTAATTTCACAATAGTAGGTTACTTAATAAATGCATGCCTGTGAACTGCTACTGGCAATCTGTCGTAGCATTTCATTAGCTTCACATAATGCTTGTCTTGCAGTGAGAACATTTTCTTCATTTGTTGGATCATGTATTTCAATGTATTCTTCAAGAGTTGCTTCAGATTGAAGGAGATTAACAACTGAAGCTGGAGAAAAGAACATAATGCATAAAATTACTAAACCTTCCCACTAAAACACATTTTTTCTTTAATTAATACTAGTATGGAATCAAATTATAGATTGGAAGATGAACTTTCCTCATTAGGGTAAGGCTTTAAAACTTCCTTAATTTAAAGACTTCAAGTTTAGAGACAGAGTTTTAATAGTTCAAGTTTTTTTCTAATAAAATTTACTTAAATAACAGTGTTTGTTTTCATTGACTTCTTTCTTCTTATAATGTTTTTACGACACTGATTGGAGAACAGCCTGTTTTAATAATAATAAAAATCAAAAGCTATATCATTAGTAATAGTAGCTTTTGGCAACATTGTGAAGAGGGGGTTCATTTTAAACATCTGGTACCATCAATAGTTTTAGATTGATATTGATGCAGATATGAATGTTTAATTCTGTAACTACCACAAACAATTGCACCAAATTAACTTAACCAGTAACTTCCCGTATCCCCCGCCATCGCCCGATAGCGTTTTATACCGTATCGCCCGCTGTAGCCCGCCATCGCCGGCTCTATACACATAGCAAATAAACAATGTATTGGACCATAAAAGTTTGGTTTAAAATGGTAAACAAGCTATAGTTGGAAAGTAGAAAAGCTCTACTTCCTCTTCCTTTTTACCGGAACGAAATACATTGAGAAACACGCGAGCTACACAGCTATGATACCTTTCAGGGATCGTCTCTCGTTCAAACAGTATATAAAAGGAAAGCCCCACCCATGGGGTGTCAAAGTGTGGTGCTGCTGCGACTCGGCAACATCATTCCTTTTAGACTTTGAGTTTTACACTGGAAAGTCGGACACTGTGATGCCTAATGGACTGGGTTACAGTGTCATTCAAAAATTAGGACAGCCATATCTTCATAAAAACCACCATTTTTATTTTGATAATTATTTTTCGTCCGTGAAATTAGCACAGGACCTGCTATCCAGCAGCACATATTCATGTGCAACGACACGACAGAACAGGAGACACTGGCCCAAAGACCTCAAAGGAAAATTAAATAAAAATCAGTGCCAAATGAGGCAGATAGGGAGTTTGGTTGCATGTTGGTGGAGGGACAAACGTGCCATCTCCATGCTCTCAACCAACGCCTCACCTACAATGGACACTGCATCACGCCGGACAAAAGAAGGCCCTGTTGATAAACAGATCCCCCAGTCTGTTTTGATCTACAATGCCAATATGGGTGGTGTGGACAGACATGATCAGCTGAGATCATACTACCCTATTGGCAGAAAAAGTCACAAGTGGTGGAGATGCTGCTTATGGTTTCTAATTGAGGTGGCGGCGCTGAATGCATACATCTTGTACAAAAACATGCCACGCCCCCCGACATCAAAGCCAGTTTCCCATTTCCATTTTCATATGGACATTGCCCGTAGCCTAATGAAAGGCTCTTCAAGGAAAAGAAGGCAGGTGGAGGTCCCTGCTGCCGGGGGTTTGGCTGTTCCTGGAACTTCTGTGGAGCATCGCAGGATTCGGCTCCCAGGGCGCAAAAAACAATGTTTTCAGTGTCGCCAGAAAAATATCCGCACTGAGTCTAATAAAAGACCTGAAACTGTGTTTGGGTGTGTGTTGTGTAACCAAAATTTATTTTAAAACTTATACTTGAAGTTCTACCTTTCAATATCACTACTCACTACACATTCAAACAATTATTTTTATATTATAACATTAGGGTGCATGTACTTTAAGAGCTATCTCTCTTTGTCTAGTATCTGAGTCAAAAAATGTTGAGATTCGACGAGATGCAGTCCATAGCAAAACATGACAAACCAACTCAAAATCACAAATTAAAAATTCATAGCTCAAAAAAGTACTAAAATTAGGTAAATGATTCCGATTTCAGTTTATTTATTTGATGTTTCTTCTATACAAATGTAAATTTTGCATAATTTTTTGGGAGGAGAGAGTTTTATTACCAAGGTACCTAATGACCTAATGTATTCGGTACAGGTGCGAATTTGAAACTTGTCAACCATACTTTGAAGTTTAAGTTTTGGAAGGGCTGTAGTAGGCTAAAATTAGTCTACTCTGACTTAACTACTGACTAAGAAACTGACTAACTAACTGAACATTGGGGCCATTCATAAACTACCGTAAGCTTCTTTTTTCCTATTTTTAAAACTAAAAAAAAAAGGGTGGGGGGTGGGGGAGGAGATTATACAATATATTGTGATATTACTAGTATAGTTTGTTACAATTTTGTGGTGGTTTAGAGGGGAGCGGGGGCGTGTCAAAAATCGTAAAAAAAATGGTGTGACGTGTTTTTAATTTATTAACTAGGAACAGGAGGCACGGTTGGGAGACTAAAATAGTAAAATTCCTGTTCGTTGAGTGGTAGTAAACTTTAGTAGTTTTCTCATTCTGCTAGCCCAAGTAATATACTTTGAATAACTTATATGATTGTGTAATTTTATATACCAAGATCTGTAGATTTTAATGCTCCTTGTTTTGCTAACTCAAGCGCTTTCTTCCAATTGCATTCGACTCGACATTTGTCGATTTCAGATTCTAGACGATATGTTTTCGCTTTGGAAGCCATGACACCGAAAAGTAATGTCCAGGTTTTTGAGTTAGTTGTTTTTCTTCTTTTTTTTTTAGGTCAATAATAAAATGGCATCAAACAACAAATGTGTTTACCATATTAATAGAACCGAAACTACATGATCTAATCTTAATCTTATCTTAACTTTAATGGAAATCTAATAATATTAAAAATTATTCTCACAAACTCTTATTAGGTTAGTAAATACATAACTTAGTCTCTAAGTATCCACATCGTAACAAAAAATGTTAATTTAAACCCGGCAAGTGTGAAAATTAAAACGAGCCAATAATTTATGGTCCTGTGCTTACAAAATTAAAGAGTTGCGATCTAATTCTATTTGTTGGAGTGTAGAGTACCCGGTATAGGGATGGGTTTAAAGCGCCAACTCAATACGATAACAATAACAGTAACAGACAGCTACCAGTACCGATATACCGTTCTAATAGTATACTGACCAATATTTCAAATCTTCCCAGAATATTATGAATTATTACTACCATACAAATTTGTTGAACATTTTTTTTTAAATCCATGGTCCAGGGTGGCGTTTGTTTCATTTATTATAATAATACCGGTACCGTACACTAATGACTATAGCTTAGTATGAAAGTATCGGTACTATAATATTAATATAAGTTATATTAAGTACTAATACTAATATTATAGTATTACTATACCCTGTAACTTAGACATGAAAGTACCCGGTATCGGTAGTACCATACTGTATTCCACCATACAATTATACACAACTGCATTGTCATAAATAATACTTGGTAACAGATAGGAAAATATGGCAGAGAAGACATAACTAATATGGGAATTGTTACTTATGTACCGGTAATAATATAAATAACGAGTATTGAGGCTTGGGAAAAACTGACCAATCAAGAAGAGATCAAGGAGAAAATGGTAAGTTGATTCGCGATATTATTTAAATTTAAGTAAGATTTGGTCATAGTGTGATACACTTATCAAGTACCGGTAAAGAAGTGTACCGAGAAGATAGTAATGAAATGAAATACTAGTACATAATGGCACATTCCAAGTCCAAGTGTTTTCGGATTGAGCATGTTTGGCATGAGTATTTGCTCATATTTCAATTATTAAATATTATTATTGATGTGTAAATAGAGTATTATTCACTATCATTTGAATCACTAAGTCTCTGTTTTAGTTTTGATTTACAATACATTGTGGTATTACTATTACTCTGATTTTATTCCCTCCACTTCTAGTTTGTTGAAGGGTTTTATTAGCCAAAATATCCTTTTGTAGTTTCTCAGGCTTCAAAAACTGATTTATATCTGTACCGGTACCACCTTCTCAGTGTCATATTTTATTTTTTTAGTTTTCTTTAAACTATAACTACTATAACTTATAACAAGCAAGAATTTAAATTATAACCAGTGAGTATAAGTGTTTTCATTTTGACAATTTCTCATTCTTTAAAAAGTGAAATTTATACAGGAAGAACCATTGTTACTGCTAACTAAGTGATAACGTAAAGGCAAAAAAGGGAGGAAAGAAACATAGCATTTAACTGCAATTTCATTTGTGGATGAAGATGGGGAATGCTTTTTTTTTTTATCTTCCTACTCATACAACTGGTTTGGTATACCCTACATACAAATCCATGATAAAAGCTCATGACTGGCCAATTAATTTTTCAGATGGTTTAAAAACAGCACATTAACTAACACTTTTTTTATATGGTGCTCCCAACCCGCACTTTGCTTTCATTCCTTAGTGAGCTTCTTTAAAAACTTTTCTGCAAAAGCAATCATCATCCCTCTGACTCTGTGCAACAAGATCATATTAAGCAAGAAAACAAGGTTATTTGGAAATAAGATTATAAAAAAGACGAACAAATTGAAGTCATTTTTTATATTTTATTTTAATTTTAAAAACTGAATCACATTTTAAGACTCAGCTTCCTCCTCTGGTTTGTTGAAGACATAGGTCAGGCAGCATTTACCACAGTACTGTCTATCAAAATGAGAGGCCATGAAAACACCAGCACCACAATACTTGTTTGGGCACTCACGACGGAGACGGGTTATTTTGCCATTCTCGTCAACCTGAAAAGACAGTTATAAGGTAATGAGAATAAAAATAGAAACAAATAATCAAAGGAGAAAAGTCATTACAAAGATTGCTCAGAGCATTTAGTAAATTCATTTTAAATTCAACGGTGTCCTAAGTGGTCATCATAGCAATCAACCATTTATTAACCACTTTTCCATTTAAAACAAACTTTAAATTACCTATACTAAATTAAATAATGAATGGAGCCACTAGCTACAAACCCAATATCTCATTCCACTATAGCTTTTACAGCTGTCTTGTGCAAGCATTTAGATAAATGCAAAAATAAATTTTAAAAGTACTAAAATAAAGTAAGTAAAGGAGCACCCAGTATGAAGACAAATAAAACTGAAAACGTTATCTCTCTGCCAAAAACAAATATATGCCCTTTCTAGGTAATCTTAACCTGTTCATTGGAAACTATATATAAAATTTTGGCATGAATCTGAAATTAAAAATGATCTGAGACATTTAAAATGTACTACAAAATGGTCCATAACTATATACAGAGTATTTTCAATTCAAGCATATTTTAAAAGTTTATTTTCTATCTGTTACCTACAGAAAGCTTAGACTGACAATCTTCTCAAGGTCTGTAGGTAAACTTAATACATTTCTTTCCAAACGACAAAGTAAATATTTCCCTTAAACCCTGATATTAATTACAATTGGTTCATTACACCAAGTGACACGAGCAAAATGCATTAATTTACCAACATGTCATAAATATTTTAAAGTAAATTGATGACTGTTCAGAATAGTATTAATCACACAAATAATTCGAGGGTGTCCTAAGCTGTCATCATGACAATCATCAATTTTCTATACCAAAATTTAAAAAATTCCATTTGCCAGCCTAACTACAAACCTTGTAGTATTTGAGGACGGCAAGCTTGACCTTCTTCTTCTTATGCTTATTTTTCTTAGGGGTTGTGTAATTCTTCTTCTTGCGCTTCTTGCCACCACCTCTAAGTCTCAGTACTAAGTGAAGAGTAGACTCCTTTTGGATATTGTAGTCTGAGAGAGTGCGCCCATCCTCAAGCTGTTTCCCAGCAAAAATCAACCTCTGTTGGTCAGGAGGAATGCCTGAAAGTCAAGGTATAAATGCTAATATTAAGATTTATTTATTTAACTGGTTAACTACCATGAGCCGGTGGGAGCGGCTTGGCGTTTCTTTTGTTATGGCCACGAGCCGCTGGTAGCGCCAATGTTTGTATCATATTAAATCGAGTCAAATGTTTATATTATTCTGTTAACGTTTTGCATCGAGATTTTAATCTCGACAGGATGTTTATATTAGAGCCGCATGGTATCAGCAGAATGTTTTAAAAAACAAGACGTTAATTTTGATTTAATTTCCAAGCTAGTTACAAAATTGTACTTCTAGTTTCACCGTGGCAACAAGTGACAGGGTTAGTAAAGGGATAAAAGTGATTGAAAGTGTAAATATTATTCAATTTCTGTGTTCTTTGCCTCATTTTTCTAAACATTGGATATACTATTTGGAAACCGCGAAATATAAGGCTTTAAATGATTTGGAATTAAATTTATACGCAAGTTGGCACATTTATATATATTTTGTCTTTTTTTTTTAAAAATACTAATTTAACAATAATTTCCCAATAAAACTTACTTGACAAAGTTTTAAGTTTATCTTATAGACAATGCAATTACCTACAAAATGATTTATTAATCATTAGAATATGTTTAAAATTAAGAAAACTGCAGCTGAATCTGCACATTCACCTAGAATGAGAAAATGTGACCTTGATTTTTTCGGCCACAGCAGGTTTTTCAATCTGGTAGCTAATCAGTTAAAGTGACACTGCATGATGGGGAGTACCAGTAAAATGAAATGTCTTATTCCTTAAAGGAGCTTTGGCAAAGTAGTAACAAAGTCCATAAAAAGGAATAAAATTACTATTTCTTCACATACGAAAACCCTCTGGCAAGGAACCAGGAGCTCAGACTTCGGAAGAGAATAATAAAATCTGATATCAAACTAAGTCACAAACCTTCTTTGTCCTGGATTTTAGCTTTGACATTTTCAATAGTATCACTGGGCTCAACCTAAAAAAGAATTAAAAAAATAAAATATTCTAATCGTGCATACACATTTTTTCCAGAGCATTCATAAAGTCATTAAGAAAATAATGCTAACCAAGAAAATGCTCAGAATAGGTGAAATTTCATATGCTTTCAAGGGTGTCCTAAGTGGTCATCACAGCATTCTAGGTATTTATGCATTTTAAAATTATGATTTAACAGGCCAAACTACTTGTCTGTAACTTTAAAAACTTACCTCAAGGGTAATGGTCTTGCCCGTCAGGGTCTTCACAAAAATTTGCATGATGCCACCTGTGAAATAGATTTTAAATGTATTTTGCTAACTCCATAAATGCATCTTAAATCTGCTGAATAGTTCAAGACCAAACATTTACTGAGTAAATGAGCTGATCCCTCGGAATTATCGGAGCTTTTGGTAAATATAAGGCAACTTTCATCATTAAAATTAAGTCGAAGGAAAAGATTTGTCACTACCAAATTTTTTTTTGCATCTGGGGAATGTATTGATCTACATGTATGCCAATTTTCACAGCGATTAAGTGTCTTACGAGAGACGCCAAGTTTCTACTCGTTCGCAGGTCATGCAGTTCACTCTAATTTCACCATGGGGTGAGCCACACTCCCTTTGTAATGGCGGAAGTTGCCGATACTTAGGAAATATTAATTTATTACCACTATCTACATCAAAATATTTGATAACTTGTGTTTTAGAATGCATTTTGAAGACATTTAAACTGGAATGATTTAATTTGAGCTTTAACAACCCGATAGAATCCATATTATAAATGATCAGAATTTACCCTGTGCAACATGTTGTCATTGGCAACCATTCACAGCCACTTGCATAATGGCTGTATCGTAGTACTACCTCAGAGTTTCATTCATAAGAGTTTGCCGTGTGCAAAAACTACTATACCATTGGTCAGGGAAAGCTTTAATTAATTATTCATGTGCCAAAGTTGAAAGTTTAAACTAAGTCGACCCTAAACAGTATTTTAGTGATAAGGCGATGGATGCGTTGCCTTACATTAAGTATATAGTCGTTGCACATGACGCGATCAGCGGAATGCGGTCACAAGATGTGGAGGTTTCGTCCATAGTAAAAAATACCAGACGAACTCACTTTAAAAATTCATAGCTCAAAAAGTACTTAAGCTAAAAAGTTGATTCTGGTCTCATTTTTTTATTTGAAATTTGCTGTGTTATTAAAAAAATTTCAATTTTTTAAAATTTTGTATTCAAGTGCCTATTATCAGGAGGGAGGGGCGGGCTTTTGGCAAGGGATAGTTTCATAACTCTTATTTCAGAAAAAATGAAAAATTACTATTTTAAGATATAGGCCCAGGTTATTTTATTTTCTGTTAGACATAAAGAATATTGGAGCCGAATGTAAGTACCGGTAAATGTAAGTTGTGATACTTCTTTCTAAGAAGTGCAGCTGAACTAGTGTAAAATTTAAATAAAAATTATTTTAATTCTAAGTTCAAGAAAAGGTTTGCCTACATTCAGTGTACACCTGACTTAGTAAATCGTATGCAACAAAATGGCAGAAGAGTTTGGTAGAAAATGAAGGTTCGGGCCAAATATGTAAAAATAAGCTGGTAAGAACCATGCCTTCGCGATTAGTCCAGTACCAAACAAATGGCGGCGGCCATGCCTTTTTATTCCCAAAAACAGCTATCGTTTCAGACTTGGATAAACTAAAATATACCATATTTTTACAAAATTTAGGATCAAATAATTACATATCAAACACTGAGCCAATTATTTTTACGTAAAATAATTACTCTAAAGACAATAACAACATTAAAAAACTTTATTTAATTTCGGAGTGAAACTCACCACTCTTACAAGCAATGGCAATAATACCGGAAAGAAAGGGTTGCGCATGTCTTTTCGAATTGTACTCTGTAACACAACGCTTATTCAAGAAATTTGTTAAAATCATTTTGATAAAGTATTTGAAAACAATAATACATCCATATTTTTAAAAATTAATAATATATTATATAATTTATTGCTTATTTTGACTTTTTTTATTATACAATAAATACAAAAATGTGTTTGTGTTAGAGGGTTATTTAAAATTAACAACTTGATTATCTCATTTCGCATTTATATTCTAATACGTCGTCTAAAAATTATAATGTACTTAACACCTTAAAAGTAAAACTACGGTTTAATAATATATTTTGATTATTTGGCTTCTGGAAATAACTATTACATAATATTAATAATTTTCAAACATTCTTTCCTGTAACATTATGATGACTTTAAATAAACAGATGTACAGCAACAAGAGGGGGGGGAGGGGGGGGGAACAGGAAAAATGTGTAGGCATATTTAAATGTTTAAATGTATTATAATTTTGAATTAAAATTAAATATTATGAGTCATTACATACAGGATGTGTTGGGCTTTTTAAATGTTGCCAAGGAAAGCTGTACACCTAATGGCCCTAACCAGGGCTTTATTAAGACCTTGAGATGCCTTAATAATTTATATGATTGTATGCCCCAATCTATAATATATATAAAAATGAATGTTTGTATGTCTGTATGTCTCGTATGCGCTCCTACACCATTCATGCGATTGCGACAAAACGTTGGTCAGTTGTTGTCCACATAACCGGCCATTTAACTGAGTCATTAAAAACCTTATCAATTGTTCGTTCCTAGCCGTTGGCCCTTAATTCGTTTTTTTTTCTAATATGAGCTTTGTAAAAATATTTTCCACAATACTCCTACGCCATTTATCCGATTCATATAAAACTTTGGCGAAATGTTGCAAGCATGTCCATAAACATTTCGAAATTATTACAATTGTTTTAAATTATTCAGTTTTGAGCCAGGGGCCTCATATTCGTTTTTCCTTAAATGAGCTATATAAATATATTTTCAAACCGTATGCGCTCCTACACCAATCATGCGATTGCTACAAAACTTAGTGAGTTGTTGACCATGCGCCAGTGCATTTTACTGTGTTATTTAAACACTTTTAAAAACATTCTGTTTTCGGCCGTTGGCCCTTAATTCGTATTTTTTCTTATATGAGCTTTGTAAAAAATAATTTTCATATACGCTCCTACGCCATTTATCCGATTGCAATAAAACTTAAAACTTTGGTGAGATGTTGGAAGCACGGCCGCAAAGGTTTTTAAATTATTATAAACTTTTCAAAATTTTAGCCAGCGGCCTTATTTACGTTTTTTTCTTATACGAGCCATATAAATATAATTTCAAACCGTATGCGCTCCTGCACCATTCCCGCGATTGCGACAAAACTTTGACGAGTTGTTATCTATAAACATAACCATTCATTTCAACACTTTTAAAATATTCCGTTTTGGGCCGTTGACCCAAATTCTTATTTTTTCTTATATGCGCATGTACAAAATAATTTTTATGCGCTCCTATACCATTTTTCAGAATGCGATAAAAATTTAGTGAGATGTTGTTCTATCGCCCACAAAGGTTCTTAGATTACTACAACCGTCTTAAAATATTCAGTGTTGAGTCAGGGGCCCTATGTTTGTTTCTTACAAAATGAGCTATATAAATATAATTTCAAACCGCATGCGCTCCTACATCATTCAAGCCATTCAAGCGCTTGCGATAAAATTGAGGTGAGTTGTTGTCCATAAGCCAGAGCATTTTTCTAAGCCATTATAACTCTACTAAAATATTCCGGTTTTTTTTGGCAATCGCCCCAAATTCGTGTTTTTTTTTTCCTTACATTAGGAGCTTTATAAAAAAATAATTTCCGTATGCGCTCCTCTACATTATTACAATGCGATAAAATTTTAGAGAGATGTTGTGCGCGCGCCCGCCCGCAAAGGTTTCTTAAATGATTACAACCATTTTAAAATACTCCGTTTTTAGCCAGGGGTCCTATGTTCGTTTTTTCTATATAAGCTATACAACTATAATTTTAAGCTATACAACTATAATTTCAAACAGAGCTAAAGCATGAATGGATAGCTTTTTAATCAAATACAAATAGTGATATTAAATTGAGTGTGTGACATATTAAGTAGGTTTCTGAAGTAATACAACAATTCTACAATATTCCATTTGTGGAGGGGGGTCCTAAATTCGTTTTCCACACTTCTATTATCTATATAATTATAGTATGCATTTCTATACCATTCATTCGATTGTGATCAAACTGGGTCAAGTGAAATGCGCACTACCGAAAATGTTTCTAAATTAGAAAAAAACATTTTACAATATTCCGTTTGGGCCAGTGACCCTAATTTCATATTTTCTTCTAAGAGCTTTGTAACTATAATTTCAAACAGAGCTATTGCATGTGTGGAAGTAGCTGAATCCACCGGCAAATTTTTCAAATTTAGTACATCCATTGTACAATATTCCAATTAGGGCTGGGGACCCTAAATTCAATTTATTTCTTAAATGAGCTTCATCAATATAATTTATAACGAAGATATCAACACTACCGCCCTTGAACAAATGACACATTTGTAGTAAAGCAGAGAAAACACGTTTTTACATTTTTAGTGTAGAGAGTATTTTTGTTATGTGTATAAATAAGCTTGAATTTTGTGACGCATTTTAGAATCGGAAATGACATCGAAATCGCGTTTTTTTTTTCAACTAAGAGTATTTCTTGAATAGAGTCTTATAATTTCGGAGTTGTTTTGTGTTATGTAAATACATTTTACACCAATCGATGGTTTCTCAAGTAATTAAATAACACACTTGACAGCGTAGATATTGAACTATGGTCATTTTTTACCTCTGGAATTTACGATTTATAAATTAATGAGAAACTATACAACTGGAAATCTCCTGCCAACAATGAACGTACATATTGTGCGAGGTTTTCATGTAAAAAGATGGGAGATCCTAACGTGTGAGAATTAAATTCACCATCAAAACCATTATCATTGTTGGTATCAGGTGACAATAGCCAATCGAAACATTTCTTGGCAAACATACGCAAATGCAATTCATGTTTCCAAATGACATCGTTCGGTGCAACAAATATCGTGCGCGAGAATTACATGCCAACATTTAAAGTAAAGTGAAAGGCTAAATTTACCATCGTGTAGGATCTCTGATGCCAATGCCAAAGACAGATCACAAATGTCTTCAAATGATATCATGGGGAATACTGATGAGCAAATCGATCAGCGTTGTCATATCAATACGGTCACTAAACGAGAAATTGTCGCTGCAATGCAAACGTTATTTTTGCAACACAACGAATTAATTCAAATGTATAGAGTTGCACTTGAAAAGATGCCGACTGATGAATACAAAGTCATAGTTAGAGCAGACCTGTCGGCCAACATGAAAGACAATACAATGCACCAACAATTGATGAAGTGGCGATCATTATAGTTGGCAAAGAATTTAACTCAAGTGATATAATTCTTCATCGCAGAAGTGTTGATGTTCAGCGAGTCTCAGAAACTCATCGCTCATACGTTTGATCGCAATATCCTATTTTATTTTGGCAAGGAGAAGATGGATATCATTTTGACATCAAATTGAGAAATTCGAATAAGAAAGACAGTGCCATGAAATACTATTCATATTTTTTCAAATGAATCTTCCGAAATTGGTTCCATTGAAGTTACTATTTTAAATGGAAAATTTAAACTAGGTGATGTACTTGTGCCATTCACCCCAATGATTCCAACAGATATGCCATTTGAATTCAAACGCCTACAGTTTCCGATGCGACACGCGTCTACAATGACTATCTACAAAGCACAGGGACAATCGCTACAAGTTTGCGGACTAAATTTGGAAAACCCATGCTTCGCCCATGGACAGATGTATGTGGCCTGCTCTCGCGTCGGAAAATCTTCTGATTTATTCGTGTATATACCAAATGGAAAAACAAGAAAAACTTTGAGTATTTAAAAGCTCTTGAAGAAACATAACATGCAAACACTTTCTTTCCTCGAGTGGCATTGCAACGCATGCCGGGTACTCGCTAGTATTATATATAACAAAATATTCAAAATACATTTATTTGCCATAACAAGAAATATAAACTAAAGATGAAGTAAAACTTAACTGTTTCAACCAAATAAAAAACAACGTAAAAAAAAACCTAGCCTACACTTAAATTGTTAACTCCCATTAATATGATTATGATCATACTCTATGTTAAAAGCAATCAAAAAGAGACGACGAACGCTGAGATTTTCAGGTTTGTTTCGCTTCAAAGACCTGTAAGACATCCCCCCCCCCCCCAACCAAGGATAACCTAAAGTTCTTACATACTTCTAGGCAATAGCCTAGGAGGGGGTGGGGAAGGGCGGTCCACCCCGGCCGGAACTTATTATTGAGGGACGGCATTTGCAGCCACCGGCAGAGTTATTTTCGTGGAAGGGGGCAGCAAAAAAAAAAATTTGGAACGCCGCTGGTGGCACCAGGGTTTCTTTCAGCTATATTTCGGGGGTGGGGGGTGGGGAGTGGGGGTACTCCCCCCCC
>CAXITT010000188.1:528781-563192 GCA_964033795.1 Lymnaea stagnalis | reverse complement strand
AAAATCTGAAGTGCCCCCCCCCCCCCGAAGATCTGAAGTGCTCCCCCGGGGGAAAGTTTTTGAAAGAAACACTGGGTGGCACTAACACTAGCTACGCCACTGCTTCTAAGGACAGGACAAAGTATTGCATGTCAAATTTTTACGCATCGCACTGTCCTGAAACGCACGGCCCGTGGCTAGTAGTACTAGAAGAGTTTCTCATTCCTCGGTGTTTTGTTTATCGAAGTAACTCTCATCCCGAGACAAAATTCATCCAATTAAAATGTATTATACATGAATTAAACTATGCAGGGTGTTTTTGTTTTTTTTTAAATAATTGCCGAGTTGTTATTATCTATTAATGAATGAAAAACTATGTCAATGTTACTTGATAGGTTGGTGACTTGTTACTAGTTGCTTCATGTTTCCCTTCTTAGCTCAAATAATAGATGACTAGCTAATAATATGCTGGTTAGGAAAGTATTAAGTATGTCCGCCTGTAGAAAAAAAAAAAAAACAACTTCACAATTTATTTGAGTTTTGTACACTTGATCCGGGGCAGGCTCCTTTGGCCAAACTCTGCCTCCAGCTCAGCCCCGGATACAGTTTGGGGGGGGGGGGGGCGGTGTTAAAGTACTTCAAGAAATCCCTGGTTTGGCAGTCTTTACAGGTCGCAAATTGTAGTGGACATTGACAAACTACTGAATGTTGCGCTTTGTTTTGCACACCACAGTTTTATTGTGTAGTGACGTCATGTTGTTATGCAGTCCTTGTCGAGGACTCCATGTTGTTCTCTTAAAAATAAAAACGTTGAACTAACCTTGATGATTGCCATTGCTTGTTTCATTATCTTCCTTGTGAAGTTGGATTAGCAACTTATATATTTTGAAGTGGATTAGCAACATAATATTTTCAACAACCTTATTGTATGTTGACACCGTGTCACCTTATATTATAGTGTCACTATATAGTGTGGTGTCACTTTATGTTATGGTGTTACCTTATAGTATGGTGTCACCTTATAGTATGGTGTCACCTTATAGCATGGTGTCACCTTATAGTATGTTGACACCATATAGTATGGTGTCACCTTATAGTATGCTGTCATCTTATAGTATGATTTCACCTTATAGTATGGTACAACCTTAATTTATGTGTTCATCTACTAGTATGATGTCACCCTATAGTATGGTGTCACCTTATAGAATGATGTCACCTTATAGAATGATGTCACCTTATAATTAAAAACTTCCGCTTGGGAAAAATAATAATAATTTTTTTTTTAAATACAGCCTACATGGTGCTTTACGTTGCCTGCTTCCTTTGCAGAAGTTAATGATTAAGTCAGATACAATTCAACCCAGAATAATTGTAATTTCTTGAAGATAAAATTTCAAGATAGTATCAAAATTTACCTGTCACACCATTAACACTGACAGAAGTCCATTAAACAGAAAAAGTTGAGGATGTTCTTTATAAGCCACAGGGCGAGTTCATCGAAGTCAGTACCAGCGATGTAGAAAACAATGATTTTTCTTTAAAGTCAGTTAGCAAATATTTGATAATTTGTTTGCATTCAGATCCGGTACTGACTTAGAATATGTTGTCCTTACTTCATTGTTTTCCAGCTACACGCCATTGTGAAACAGGCTTCTTTCATGACTAAATTATTTACTAGTACTAGCCTAATTAAATACAAAAGAAAACATGTCACAGAATATGATCTGTTCCGTGCTTTTTGTGGAGACAGCCCCGGAAATATCTGGTCAAACAAGAATGGGGGAAGTACAAACTTCTCACTGACGCCTGTACGTCACCCACGGTAACATACTTGTTTTGGTAATAAATGATGTTTCTAGACTTCTTTAGATTTGATTTCTTTTTTTTCTTTTTTTGACTAAGCCTATTTTTTTAAGTTGTTAACTTCTACCTCTACTAACCTGTAACTTTTGATCGGTCATTAGTACATCGGCTAGTGATGAAATGTGAATTAATCAGTGAAATCATAATCTGGGTGTTGGGATTTTTAAATGTATTTGTAATCAGACACAATTTTAGCGAATGATTCGTAAATATATATAATAATAGGTAATAATAATAATAATAAAGTTAATTTAAAAAGCACGCTTCATCCCTAATTAAGGCTCGAAGCGCGGTGCAAAGTCAACCATATATGACAATTTATATTTTTTCCACATTAAAATACAAAACGCAACAATACAAAATCTACCAACAAGCCAATGGACAATACAAGCCAATATACATCGAGGAATATGTGCAAGCTGGAAACAAGGAGTTAGACTACACCACCGCAGCAGGTGAGTGCGAAAAAGATCAACTCAGTTTTGAAAGACTGCAGTGTCTGGCTATTTCTGAGAGCGACAGGAAGGGCATTCCAGATTCGTGGGCCAACAAAAGCGAAAGTCCACCTTCCTTAGGTATCAAGGCAGACGCGGTATCCAGAGTTTGCCACTATCAGATGAACGGAGTGATCTAGTGGGTACATAAGGCGTCATGAGCGCTTTGAGATAGGACGGCGCCAGGTCATGCAAGCAGTGATAGCACCGAGTTGCAATTTTGTAATCTATACGAGCGTGGACCGGCAGCCGCCAATGCAGCTCTCTCAGAAGTGTTTTAGCATGCTCAAATTTACATTCACGCAGAACAATGCGAGCCGCATTATTCTGTGCTTTTTTCAAAATCTTATCCAGGAGCGTAGCCGGAAGACCCACCATGAGAGCATTGCAGTAGTCCACGCTTGATAGCACGAATGCAGACATCAGCCTCTTTGATTCGTCTAATGTTAAGAAAGGTATGATATGACTAATTCTCCGCAGCTCTAGAAAAATCGCCTTGCTGAGCATGTTAATGTGATTTTCCATAGTTTGTGTTCTATCCAAGTAGACACGCAGGTTTCGCACTGTTTGAGGAAACTCAATCTGCACACCTGAGAGAGTAAGGGATCTTTTATTTATTACGCTTCTGTCGTGACTGGACTGCTACTGCTTCTATTTCTGGTGTAGCAAAAAATGGGACTCTTAAATGTGCGTTACTTGAGTTCATGTTTTGTCAATTAACATTAGTGAATGGGAAGTCCACGCACTGCTGTCGCCAATGTTTGGGGGGGGGGGGGGGGGGGGGGCTATATCTAGTCTCTCTATATATATATATTTGTAACAAAATATAGCTGACGGGGGAATGGCCTACATCATGGACCCAATCACTTATCATAACCCTCCCCAAGAAACGTAACCTACAGCTATGCCAAAACTATCGCACCAATAGCCTGATAAGCCACCCAAGCAAGGTCATGCTGAAGGTCATATTACACCGACTAAAACCATATGCAGACAGAATCATTGCTGAAGAACAGGCGGGCTTCAGACAAGGACGGGGCACTAGTGAGCAGATCCTAAACCTCCGAATATTGTGTGAGAAATATGCTCAACACCAACAAAACCTATACGACGTCTTTGTGAATTTCAAGAGGGCACTCGACATGCAAGCTTTGGCATGCTGCTCTAAGGGCCACCATGAGGCACTACAACCCCAAACAACCCTAACCAGAATGATATGCAGCCTCTATGATAAGGCCACCAGTTACGAATCATGCTAACCTATGTGACTGATCAGTCGACCTTCAGGCTCATTTAAAAAGGTGGAGGATCTAACACTGGACGGGTCAAAAGCATTAATGCAAGGGGAGTGAAGTGCTCATTTGTCTCAAAAAGGGGTCGACCTAGTAGGGCCCCCTAATATGTTGAAAGTCGGTGAAAAAGCCTATTCTCCGAATGGAGTTAGATGTCACCACAGATCAGAATTGTAGGCCTATGTTAAATATTTTACTGTAGGCTTACATAGCCTAAAAGTTAGTAAAAGACGTTATATATGACTTTGAGGATATGAGAATCCGCAATTTTGTAACATCATTCCACGAGATTTGGGATAACTGTCTGAAGTGGGCGAAAGAATTTTATTAAATGTCAGAATGGTGGAATGTAAAATTATGCATAGCCCCCTTTGTGAAAGAAAGTGTCCGATTAAAAAATTATATAATATATCCATTACATATTCCTCAGTTATTCTTTGTCAGCAAATAATTTATAGAGAGATTCTTTGAGTATTTAAATAGTATTCTTTCTTTAACTTAGAAGTAACATGCCCACACTTTAAAATATGTTAATGTGTTATTACAAAATTTTCCAGTCAACACAAGTGAAAGTCAAATGAACATTAGGTTTATTTGCATTAAATAGAAGACAACAAAAATTAAGACTATATTATAAGAGTGCAACAAATATTTGGTATAAAATATGGAAATATTTTAATAGTACAGTTGTTAATAATTAGCTTACTACTCTAGTAAATGTTTGACAGGTTGCTTCTACAACAGGCTAATAATTAGATTATGCTAAATAAACTTCAACCTTATCCGAATTTCCCATTTAAAAAAAACAAAAATATAAAATTAGACTTAAAAATGGAGAAATGAAATTTTGTAACAACAAAAAATATTTGTAAGTCGTTGGTAAATTTAAAAAAATATTTCTCACACATAAATAATGTATGTCATGCATATTAAAAAATTTTAATATTGCAAAAATTATGTATGAATAATGCACCTGTTATTTTTTAACAATAAAAATATACTATTAATTACTGACATAAACTAGGGTTGTGTGCAAGCAAGATTGAGGAAAGATGAAATGAAGGCTATGAATATCATTGACATAATTTTTTAAAATGATGTGATGACTGAAACACTATGCAGAATAAGAAGTTAAGATTTGTTTGTTATAACAACAGATGTCTTTATAAACAATTAAAACTTTTATTTCACAATGTGATTAAAAATATGATGTACCATTTTTATAGAACTCTTATAAAAAAAAATAAAGGCAATAAATAATTATTAAAAAGACAGATATCACAGACACAAAATTCATGATGTTTGTACTCGCCATGCATCACCACTTTCATAAACTGCAAAAATATATTTTAAAAGTGTATATTAAAATGACAAAACAAAGGCAAGTTATATATATTACAAGGAATTCCTTATAAAAGCTTTTTCCAAGTAATATAAAATTAAAAAATATCACAGATTTGGTATATTTTTCATATATGTACAGAATAGCAATACTTTTTTTTGTAATTGAGGAAAAAATGCTTTAGCAGCAAAGGGAAACATTTTCCATAAACAGTTTAGTTAAATGATTAATGCTGAGAAATTCATTAGACTTAGCAATAATAAGTTAATTTTAAAACAACAGAAATGTTTTCTTTTGCATATAATAACCTTTAAATTAAACGAAATCTAAATATATACAAAATTTGATTACTTAAACACATCTAAAATATTTTTATCCACTGAGAGCTATTTATCAATAAGTTTAACTAAGACTTTCTTGCAGTTTCCACTTGTATCACTTTCTACTGCGTCTTTAAGAGGTTTGCCATAGAGCTGTGCATACTTTGATTTGATTGCAGGAAGATCAATCTGAAACCATGCCCAAGTAAATAGCTATAAATAAAATATAAAACTGACTCTTCACTTTGGTTACCTAAAATTGAAGCAGATACATGTAATTATAAAACTTTAATTCACTTGTTGAAAATGGATTTGTTTAAATTTAAAAAATTGTTGCTACCACATGTACTTTATGAAAACTTAGATTTCTTCACCATGGAGAGGAACTCTAAATAAATAAATGTAAATAAAGATTTTAATTACATTTCCTCCCCCTTCTGTTGTCTTCTCATAACTTCAAAATAAAGTTCCTTTTTAGATAAATTTTAATTATATTGTTAAATGACTATGTATAGCACTTTGAAGTAATGCATGAAATTTATCATAGAGCTTGTCCCTTATAAAATATAGGTTCTAACCTCAGATCTAGAAACAATTGTTCTAATCAAATTTGTGTCATTTTTGCCAAGCTCTGTCAGGGCATTTTGGATTCGCTCAGTAAAGAAAGTTGTAGAATCCTCTAGAGCTTTTGCTGTAACAGAGAAGATATTCTTATTTTAAAAATTTTCACTTCATTTTTTGCTTTATTGGAGAATTTCAATGAAAGCTTTTGTGAATTTATAGTAAAATATTTAAGAGATTAACACTTGATATATATTTAGTATTCAATGCCTCTTCAAATAATTTGCATTTAGAAACATTTAAAAAAAGTGTTGGTTAAAAGTTTATTATCACTGTGACAAAGTGCTGAGTTGAATGGAAAGGCAAAAAACTGACTGATAATATTACAGAACTTACTTATTGCTATGTATGCAGCCTCTGCATCACCAGAACTTGCCTTTTTTATGGACTCTATGATGTTTTCATTGAACAGCTTAGTGCCCAAAAGAAATTGAAAGTTTTAGATAAAAATAAAAAATAAATAATTTATGAATAATTTCAGAATTTTCGATGGTAGTTAAAATCAATGAGAATGGTCTGAGTCAGAGAGGGTACCTATCAATACAAATACATTCATCTTGGTCATCAACTTCACAAATAATTAGAGAAATTCCCTACAGAAAATTTTTACTCGGCATAATCTAAACTTCAGTGAAATACATTTTTTTCTACTTCCGTAAATGTAAAATAAAGTTAAGTAGTTTTTGAGGAGTCACAAGATTAGTGTGCTCTAAAATATCACGTATATGCTATTTATATCACCCAGTTCCACTTACACGTTTGTGTGCATCAGCTGTGGCAGCTATTTGCTCACGACTGCTCTTTGCAAATATTTGAATGAGAAGTTCTGATGCTGGTTTCTAATGAGAATAAAATACTCCATGAGGGTATAAGATTATGGGCAATAAAGGTTGAATGTCTAACTATTAGTGGTAAACATCTACAACTATTAAATAAAGAAATGCCAAATACTTTTGGAATTCAGTTATAAAATCACTTTCAACACTTTGGGATCAGCTGCTCAGTAAAATGTTAAAAAACTCATCCGATTTCAAAGCACAGTCATAGTTCATAACATGAAATTATTACTACAAACCTCATGCAATTCTTTTGCATGCTTCTCAGCTTTCTCAGCATTGACTTTAGTGTCTGAGTCTCTCTTGTCACTAATGAGATGCAGCAGCAGATCTTTGAAGTCTCCACTGGTTTCTTTCTTAATTTCTGAATCCAAATCCTTCTTGTATGCTGGGTACACGTAAGAATTATTGATAGATTAAATTTGAATGAATAAATTACTCAAAATGAACATAGTTTGGATGCTAAAAAGTACAATGCTAAAATAAGATTCCTTTATATACCTTTCTTGTAACCTTTCTTGATCTCCTCAATCTCAGCTGATGTCTTAGAGCACAAGATGCTAATAAGAGCAGACTCATCAGTTCCTAGACCTTTCATGGCCTCATTCAAACTGTGGGCATCAAAGTCAACTGGTGTCATCATTAAGGCTAAGATGACCTCTTCAAAGTCACCTTTCAGTTCTTTTTGCAGTTCTTTGATTACATCCTGTTTGGAAATGGTTAGGCATGAAACTTGAGTTGTTTCATTGATAAAATCTTATTTTGAGGTCAACAAATATTTATCATACTTGTTTTATTTGGGTTGAAGCTGAATTTAATCTCTTTTTTGTTTACATCAAACAGTTGAATTGAAGTGTCAAATTACAGTTTGTAACAGCTGAAGTGAAGTATCAAATAACAGTTTGATAGCATCTGAATTGAAGTGTCAAAAATAACAGTTTGATGACAGCTGAATTGAAACGTCAAATAATAGTTTGACAGACTTTTATTTACATCAGTTTTTTTTAAAGTTAAAGGTATTTACATCATATTAATTAATTGTTTTTTTCTCAGAGGTAAAAAAAAAACACCATTAACCACCCAAAAGCAATTGTTAGGAAAGTGTTATAAGTCACCAAAGGGCATTCAGTTAATTAGATTATCTTTATATTTAAGACTAAAAAAACTAACATGCACATTTCTTCATCAGCCACTCTTCTCCCCCCCCCCCCCACAAATAAAACAAGAACAATCTAAAGCAATTTTTAGGAAAGTGTTATAAGTCACCAAAGGGCATTCAGTTAATTAGATTATCTTTATATTTAAGACTAAAAAAACTAACATGCACATTTCTTCATCAGCCACTCTTCTCCCCCCCCCCCACAAATAAAACAAGAACAATCAACTTAACACACACACACAAAAATGCAACCTTTTCTTCTCTTCTCAACAAGTAAAATCTTTTGAGGATAAAATAATAAAATGTATCTTTTTCCTGGATTACCTTCTTGTACAATTCCTGGAACCTCTTTTTCAAATTCTGCCTATCAGCATTGGAACATTTTGTGATAATGTCAATGACAGCATCTTCATCTGTTCCAGCCCCAGCCATGGCCTTATTCAGTCTTACAGCAGGCTCATCACCTTCATCTTTATGGGCCTCTGCTTTATGTCCTTTACTTGACTTGGGTCTTTCATTGTTTGCTGACATTTGGTGCGTAGGTGATTCCTTCAGCTTTTGATCCCCTCCCCACACAGTGAGGATACTTAAAAGTGTTTTCTTATAGTCCCCGCTTGTGTCACTCTCCACATCTGACCGGAGAGACTTGCTGTATTTTTCCTGATACTTGGTAGAAATCGCTGGGAGATCAACCTGTAGAGCAAAGCAGAATACAACTGTTGAAATGATCAACTTTCTTATGATAGTTAATTCTTCCAGTTTTCCATTGTCGAAACCTACACACTATCACTATTTACCTAAACAAGCTTACAATTATTTTATATATAAGTTTTCACTGGGAAAAGTATTTCAAGAAACATTTAATTTGTGTTACTGCACACTTTGCAAGTGTACAAAATCAAATGGAAGACTGGAAATATGTTTCATGAATATAAAATTGTAAATGTGACATATAAAATAACAGAGAAAATATAAAACCTTTTGGAAACATTAATTATTTATTGACTGTTGTTATTCACCCCATTTTTTTCAACAGAAATAAATTTTAAGTGTTTAATTGAATTATGGTTCCATTTTTTTTTATCATCTGACCTCATTTTTTTTCTGAAGAGTTAATGGTTTACCTCAGATCTAGATACAACTATCCTGATAAGTTGTTTATCATTAGTTCCTAACCCTTTCATTGAGCTATGAATGCTTTCAGTGAAGAAATTAGTCTGGTCCTGGAGTGCCTTCACTTTAAAAGATAAAAAGACAAATCAAGGGTTAATACTATATTATTATTTTTTTTAAATTTAAATAAAAAATTTCTTTTACTTAAAATCATTAGTTCTACAGTCAGCTTACCTAATGCCACATAAGCATCCTCTGTATCACCATGGCTTGCTTTCTTAATGGAGTCAAGAATATCTTCATTGTAAAGCTGAAACAAAAATTCAATAGAGCTGAAACATTCTACTTTATAAAATAATAATAATAATAATGAATAAGGCCAAAATGGCCCTCCACATACAGAGATAAAAGGATATGCAAATAAAGTTTAAATTTGAACAGTTTCATTATACTTTACCTTTCTGTGAGCATCAGCTGTGGCCATGACATGGGCATGGCTGCTGTTCACTAAAATTCTTCTAAGAGTTTCTGCAGAGGGTTTCTAGATAAAAAGATTGCATAATTTCATGAAGCAGTGTTGTGTAACTAATAGCAGTACAGTACTGATAATTTCATGAAGCAGTGTTGTGTAACTAATAGCAGTACAGTACTGATAATTTCATGAAGCAGTGTTGTGTAACTAATAGCAGTACAGTACTGATGATTTCATGAAGCAGTGTTGTGTAACTAATAGCAGTAGAGTAATGATAATTTTTATGCCAAACAAGAATTTTACACTATTGGAAAGACAAACAAAAATGATTGTTATTGGCTTTTAAAAGAAGAATTATTTGAAACTTGACATAAAATCCAGATCAATTTTTAAAGTTATGTATTTAAGTGTCAATTAGATCACACAAATTGTAAGTCATTTTGTTTTTAATACATTACTCTTGCAAAATTAAATTTGCTGATGTGAATTTTCAATTACTTTAAAATAAAGATTTGTTTTAATTTTATTTAAGTTTACACTTTCAACATACCTCATGTATTAGTTTTGCATCTTCATCTGCTTGAGATTTATTGACCAGTGGGCTCTGGTCCCTCTTCCCAGTGACAAGTTGAAGCAGCAACTCCCTGAAGTCACCACTGGTATCCATAACAATTTCTAGCTCCAGGTCCTTTTTATATGCTGGTGGCAAGAAAGTTTACTTTTATAAAAAGATTTTATCAATGTGTGGACTTTATTTTACTTTAAAAACTTTTATTTAAACATCATTAAATACATTGCTAAATCCATTCATTTATTTGATTAAATGACTTAACAAAATAGATTAACTGCACTGCATTATCTATTAATAAATACATTTTTTTACATTTTAAGAAATTATCGAATTTTCATCTTTCTTTAGTTTCATCCTTAAAATTTCCTTTCTTAGCTTGCCCTATTATAAAACTATTTTTTTAAAAATTAAGATTATGATTTATGTAAGCTTTATCTTTTTAATGTCTTTACTTACTCTGCTTATACACTTCTTTGATTGCTTGCATTTCCTCATAATTTTTTGAGCAAATAATTCCAATAAGTGTGATCTTATCAGTTTTCAAGCCTTTCATGGCCTCGTGTAAACAGTAGGCATCATAATCAACTGCAGGCATCATCATCGCTAGTATAGTGTCTTCAAAATCACCACTCAGCTCTGATCTCAAGTCTTTCATCAGATCCTGCAGGAGAAATTTGTGAAAACCATTAGGGAATTAAGTTTAAATATTTATGCTAGATGTTGAGCACTACTTTTGAATAAAAGAGGATGAGGCTTAAACATTTAATTTATCAAAATTTAGTCAGTTCATTAAATTGAGTTTTTTTTGGGTCAATTTTGAGATACAATTTTTCTAATCAGCTTTATTGTAAAGAATGTAGGTCAATGTGAGAATGAATTAAAATTGTTTAATATAATTTTAATTCTCATCCTCACCTGTTTGTATAATTCCTGGTATCTGGTCTTCAGCTTCTGACGATCAGCATTAGAGTTTCTTGTGATAACCTTTATAACCGTATCCTCATCTGTGCCAACTTTGTGCATTGCCTTGTACAACTGTTTAGCGTCTTCCTCTTCTTCCTCTACAGATTTGTCTTCTACCTCTCCCACCTTATCTATTATCTTCAGCAGAGTTTTTCTGTAGTCTCCACTCGTCTCACTCTCAACATCTTGTCTCAGGGGATGCTCATACAATTTTGTGTACTTTCCTTTTATGACTGGGAGATCCACCTGATGGGACAGACAAAAGTTAAGAATAAGAAGAAAATGGATCCAAAAATAAATTTTTCAAAAACATAAAACATTTGGCACACCTTATCCACCTTTACACACACAACATTACAACAGAAGATAACATAAAATAACATAAGATAACATAAGACAACAGAAGATAACTAATTCCCAGAGGGCTTTTTGAGTGCAAATTGCATTTAAACAAATTATTAGATTTTCAGAGACAATAGAGGTATGTCAATAATTGTTTTCTTTTTGTGTGAATAAACTAACTCAAATAAAAAAGCAAATTAAAAATTAAAGTCCGACTATTAGCTTTAATTAATCTGAAAAATATGTAAAGTTGTGTTTTTGTTGCTAGAAGAAGCAGAGGAATGTAGGCCTACTGTTTTAATAATTTTAAAAATAATTTCTTATATATTATTTGTTTAAAATGAAAAGTTACTTCACAAAAGCATTGTTGGTAATTATTCCCAGACATTGTGGCTCTACATTAAAAATAGCATAATAATTCTAAAACATAATATTGTATATTGGCAAACCTACCTCTGACCTAGACACCAAAATCCTAATGAGCTGTGTGTCTTTTGTACCTATGCCTTTCATTGCATTATTTAATCTCTCAGTAAAATATGAGCTTTGATTTCCTTGAGCCTTCACTGGAGAGACAAAAATAAAACCAATTAAATATATCAAAAAGAGTCAGATTAATCACAAATATGAACTTGTAAGCAATAACTGCAAAAATGATGATACATAAATATAATATTTAAAAAAAAATTTTTTAAAAAGAAGGAAATGGTCAAGAAACAACTATTTGTTTGCTTACCAATTGCGAGATAAGCTTTTTCAGTGTCACCAGAACTTGCTTTCTTTATGGATTCACTGATATCTTCACTATATAACTAACAGGGAAATAAATATTTTTTTAAGTTCATTTATTTTGTGATCAATAAATGTTATAACAAACATAAGATATCAGTCAACTCAACCATTAGACAAGTCCAAACAGTAGTTGACCTGTAATGAAGCTCAGAATAGATTAAAACTACATCTGAATAATTTGTTTCATCTTTAAGTTTAAGATGAAACTTAAAGTACTGTTTATAGAAATGTTTAGACCTAGTTAAATTCTGCAAAACAGCAGTCTCATAAAATCAATAATCATTGACAAAGGAATAGTGGATTTGAAAACAAAAATATATTTTTTGCAAAAGTTGAGCTAATCTTCTCACTTTAAACTTTAAGTATTCAAAGCTTAAAAACTCAAGGTGAAGTTAAAGGATCACATTTGTTGGTATACAGAATGTGTTTTCATCATGTTCATGCCTGTTAAATTAACATTTAAATACCGGTAATTGTTCTTGGTAATATAGCACACAAAAAACATCTTAACTAAGACAAAAATGATATATTTTTAAATACAGTTTTTTTATTGGAGAAAAATTGTTCCATAAATCAAAGACTGACTTAATATTACCTTTTTGTGAGAAGCTGCTGTTGCATTGACTTGTTCTGGACTGTTTTTGAGGATGATTTTCTTGAGATTATCAACTGATGGTTTCTGTTGGATTAGAAGGAAAATTTATAACGCCGGGTCCAATTTTAAAATTGAATGAAATAAATTGTTATGATTTATATGACATTTTAAAATGCTTACATTTAAATTATAAGAAGAATTATAGTATTTATTATATATAGTATATATAAATAGCATTTCAATTAAAAGTTTTAACCTCATGTAAGACTTTTGCATCTTCTTCAGCTTTTTTGTCATTCTTTGCAGCTTTTTCCCTCTTTCCTGATAACAGCTGAAGTAATAAATCCTTTAGGTCACCTTTAGTTTCTTTCTTTACTTCTCCATCAAGTTCTTTGGAGTAAGCTATGACATGCAATTTATGGGAGTTAAATATACTAAATTTTTAATAACTATTATTTATGAAATGTCATTAAAATATTTAATCATGTGATGTTTTTATTAAATACCAACAATATTAAAGAGTTAATGTCAAAAATGTTTCTGATTATAATTAGCCATTATAAACACTACAACCAAGAATGTTAAACAAAAATAACTGTGAACATATTATCATCCCTTTTTCTATTGTACAGAGATATTGCTAATCATAAATTTATTTCAAAACTAAAATAGATAAAAACAGTACTTTACTCAGAGGAAGAAAAGATTAAGTACGTATTCAGATAATTCAATGGACTAAGATTAAATACTATGAGAGTATTGCATGGAATAAAATAAAAACATACTCTTTTTGTACTCTTTTTTTATTTCTTCCAGTTCAGATTCTGACTTGATACAAATGATGTCTATGAGAGTATCCTCATCACAGCCAAGGCCTTGCATGCCTTTGTTTAGAGAGTAGGCGTCAAATTCAACAGGTATCATCATCAGAGATAGAATAGTCTCTTTAAAGTCCCCACTGAGTTCAGAATCCAGGTCTTTCACAAGGTCCTAGTAAAAATTAGTATGAACAAATCTAGGACATCTAAATTTTCTATGAGGAAAAGTGAGTAGGAATTGCTATTTATAAAAAATTAATTTTTAAAAAGAAAATTTTGGAAAATTTGAATGGACATTATCCGGGATTTACATTTGGAGGCTAAATTTATATTCCGCAGAAATTTCATTTGAGTCACTTTATACTCACTTTTTTGTAGAGCTCTTCATATCTTTTCTTGAGTGTTTGTCTCTGAGAGTTAGAGTTCCTGACAATAATCTCAATAATTATATCTTCTTTTGTTCCAAAACCTTTCATGGCTTTATGCAATTTTACAGCATCTTCATCATTCTCTTTTATTTCATTGTCCTCTTTCTCCTCCTTTTTCTCCTCATTGTCATCTTTCTTCTGGTCTTTTTGTCCTTTGTTTTTCTCATCCTCTGCTTTGTGTTGGTTGACAGATTGAGTTGCAGATTGCTGCACTTTCTCCTCATCTTTACTCTCTGCTTCCCCAACCTTGTCAATGATGGCCAGGAGAGTTTTCTTGTAGTCTCCACTTGTTTCCCCCTCCACATCTTGTCTCAGTGGGTTTTGTGTCAACTTGCGGTATTTACCTTTGATGGCTGGCAGGTCCAGCTGATGAAATGACAAAATGAACTTCATTGTTCAGCACTATGATTTAGATCTATTGTTTAAATTTCAGTTAAAATGAGAAAACATTATTTTTTTTTAGATCTTAATTAATCCTTAAAAAATGTTTGTCATATAATGATCTAGAATGAGATCAGTCAAAATATTATAGTTTAAATTACCAAATCACAACTAATTTTTTTTTTTTAATAAACAGATTATTTTTTTAGTTAAAATTGTACAAAAAATATTTACCTCTAATCTAGAAACCAGTAACCAAGTCAACTGAGTTTCCTTTGTTCCAAGGCCTTTCATAGAGCCATGAAGTCTTTGGGCAAAAAACTCAGTTTCATTCTGTTGGACTTGGACTAAAATTGAAATAAAGTCAGTGTCAAAAAGCAGAAGCAAGTATTAAAAAAAATTAATCGTCACATTTTCAGTTTTAAAGTTTGCATTTTAACAAAAAAAATTCTATGAACTCAATTAATGTGCTATTGTTTTAAGTTGAACAGTATCCATTTGAGATTAATAATGATGTGCAGCCTAAAATATTTATTCTTCAAATAATATCTTAGCTCATTTTGATTCTTTTAACTCAACTACAATAAATTATTCACATACACTACAGCCTAAAATATTTATTCTTCAAATAACATCTTAGCTCATTTTGATTCTTTTAACTCAACTAAAATAAATTATTCACATACGCTACAGGTAAAGTTTTTTTTTTAACAATGATAAGATCAGCACTATAACCTAAAATCAATATAAGTTGACATTGATGAATAAAATACCTAATGCCAGATAGGTTTCTTCAGCATCACCAGAACTAGCTTTTTTTATGGACTCTGAGATGTCTTCACTATACAGCTGTTACATGTGGGAAAATACAAAATATGGATGCTTAGTTACTCTTAAAGATAAGAACTATCTTTAAAAAATTCAATTTTAATAACTATGTATATGTAGATCTCTATAAATAGAACAAAGCTTTTACTTTTTTATGAGCATCAGCCACAGCTTTTATTTGAACAGAACTGCTCTGCAGGAAAATCTCTTTCACAACAGAAGGAGATGGTTGCTGAAAGTGTGGGAGGAAGAACATTTTGTTAAAGGCTAAAGTTTGTTGCATGATTAATTACAGAATTGTAAATTAAAACACAGAATGAAGTCATATATATAATCATCACATTAGCAAGACATCAGATCACAGATCTGTAACAAAATGTTTATATGATAACAGCTTTATAATAAAATTACATTTACAAACTTAACTTTCATTAAGGAAAAAAAAGTGAGATTAAAGGTTTGTATTAAACTATTTATATGTTATAAGGTAGACCATATTTGTAAATTTTTGTAGGGCTTTTAGAGACGCTCCATAAAGAATTTTGGTGACTTGAATAACAGTAGGCTAAATTTTAAAAAATTACCTCATGTAATGTCTTGGCATCTTTCTCTGCCTTATCTTTGTCCACTTTGGCATTCTTCTCTTTCTTTCCACTCATCAGTTCTTTCAAGAGGTCTTTGAAGTCACCTTTGGTTTCTTTTTGTATCTCAGACTCAAGGTCTTTCTTGTACTCTGAGTGAAATCAAACATATACTTTTAGATAGTCTTATGATGTAATGGGCATTTAGCAACCCAATAATCTAGCCGTAGAGTGTTTAAATTTTGTCTGGGGTCATCTTCAATTATGGGCACTGAGCCTGGTGTTATGGAACACCAGCTGGGCAAGGCAGCTATTCTTGGGGAGGAGGTAAACTCTAAGCCAAGAAAACTTAACCACCAAATAATTTATATGTAGTCACGATAATATACAACATTTTATAAACAGTTCAAATCTTCAAATCACAACAAATGTTATTAGATAATGTCAAATCAGAGAGTTAAATGTTTATCTTCAGTTCCTTAACATTTATTTTCATTCTAACAAACTTTGCTCAAAACACACAAAAATATAACAGCATTGTAATGGTTTAATAATAAAAGAAGATGAAATCTTTGCATTTAAAAAGCCTTATGAAACTTTGTAAACAAGATCTTATCAGAAAAGTAACTTTTATGGCTGAAATTAATTTTCAAGGTTTCTACAGAAATTTTTTTTTGATAAAATAAACTTTTCCATTTATTTCATGTTCATGTTTCGTACCTTCAATTGACACAATTCTGGCAAAACCAAACATGTGACCTTTGGTTTAAAAAAATAGTCATAGAACAATGTCATAGCTTACCTTTCTTGAATTCTTTCTTGATTTCTTCCAGCTCTGCTTGTTTCTTGGCAATCAGTACTGTAATAAGCGTGCTTTCATCACAACCAAACCCTTTCATGGCTTTGTTTAGGGTGTAGGCATCTAGCTCTGTAGGAGGCATCAGCAGACTAAGAATGGCTTCTTTAAAGTCTCCACTTAGTTCTGAGTCTAAATCTTTCACTAGATCCTGAAATAATTTTAAAAAATGATATTATTATTATTGTAATATTTAAATCAAGAAGCCATGGCTTTACACCTACAACTAAAAATAGAAAATTACAAAAGCATGTTAAAGTGATATTCTATATACAAGCTGATAATGTGAAAGACTGGGAATACTTTAAAATATCGATTGTAAATCTTAACACAAAGTGAACCAATATTACTTATGTTTATCATCGGCTCATGGAAAGAAAAAGAATGAATTAGATCCTGGTCTATCATTAAACTTTGTATAATGGACAATGTCAGAATATTAATCTGTTTTATTAGACGAGGTATCTTACTTTCTTGTAAAGTTCATTGTATCTCTTCTTGAGTGTTTGTCTCTGAGAGTTAGAGTTCCTGACAATGACCTCAATAATGACATCTTCTTTTGTTCCCAATCCTTTCATGGCTTTGTACAGTTTGACGGCGTCTTCATCATTCTCATTGATCTTGTCATCATCTTTCTTTTCTTCCTTCTTTTCATCTTTCTTTTCTTCCTTCTTTTCAACTTTCTTTTCTTCCTTCTTTTCATCTTTCTTTTCTTCTTTCTTCTCCTCATCTTTTTTAGCCTGAACATCTTTTTTAGCCTGAACATCTTTTTTGTCCTCTTTGACTACAGCTACAACTTTCTCTGAGCCTTTCTCATCAGACTTTTTGTTTTTAGGTTCTTCCTTCTTTGCTGGTGGCTTTTCTTCACCAACTTTGTCTATGATTTTGACAAGAGTTTTCTTGTAGTCTCCACTTGTGTCACTTTCAACATCTTTCTTGAGGGAGTTACCATAGAGTTGTTGGTACTGGCCTTTGATGAGTGGCAGGTCAAGCTAAAATTACAATAATTAGTACTGTACAATTTTAAATATAACACTGCAAAATGCTATGTCCTGATTGTGTAAATAAATAAACATAACATAAAATAAATACTTTTAACAGTGAACCCTTTTATTTTTATATTTTACTAGAATAAATTTAAGTAAAAAAATGTAAATAGTTTGTATAGTCATACTTGTCACAATGTTCATAGGTTTTATTGTATGCACTGGCTGATAAGGTATATTTTTGTCCATTTTGAAATATGAATGATTTGAAACAAAGATTTAATTTAAGAAAATAATATTTCAGCATAACAAACATTGCTATACTTTGTACTTTTTTAATCTGATTGTTCTGAAAACCCAGGGTTAGAAAATCAATATCCAATTATAAATTTCAGATAGTAATTCATTTGAATGACTCGCCTCTGATCTAGATACGATTACACTTGTCAAAAGGTCCTCTTTAGTTCCCAGGCCTTTCATAGAGTAGTTGAGACTTTCAGCATAAAACTCTGATTTGTCTTCGGACTTGACTATAGACAGAAAAAGAAAAAAATTGGTTGATTAATTTGGTGCTCACACTTTTAAATCACAATCTTTAAAATACAAATTTTTTTTTTTAAAGCATCAAGAGGTTGTTAATCAGACTGCATCTAATTTTTATTACACCAATAAAAAACTTATTAAATACTAAATTACTGAGTTTTAATGTTTTGGCAGGGCTTTCTTACATTATAATTAAAATATGCCATGTAAAAATAATATAAATCATTAATGTTTAGATAGTTGCTATGAAATGCTAAAGAAATAGATGTGCATTGACCTAGTGCAATGTAAGCACCCTCAGCATCTCCACAGCTGGCCTTTTTGATGGGCACTGAGATATGTTCATCAAACATCTGTGAAATAACAATTTATTCAAATGAAACCATTGCTCAAGTATGATGTACACTAAACCTCAATAAATTGTTTACTTCTGCATGGGAAGTGACTAATCCTTTCATTGTTTTTTATCAACAAATTTATAAAATAAGTATAGAATAAACCAGGATATTTACAATTAGCTAAATTAATACTATATACAATATTTGTGGATATTGTCTACTGTATTTTCTCTCTGGGTATTTGAAGTTTTAACAAATAAAATGAATGAAGATTTTCATTTGAAAACTTTACTGATAAAAGTTTGTTGAATGATTTTATTATCTAAATTTTCTTTGAGATTTCTTAAGACTTTCTATTTAAACACAAATGACCTTCTCAAAACTTCATGAGACAATAATACTCAACAGAGATAAACACTTTAGCCTATTCCTTTATTAAGACAAATATAATTAGTTTTTTTTATTAACCTCTTTATATGAGTTGGCTGTTGCTTTGATTTGTGCCATATTGCCTTTGAAAATATCTTTCAAAATGTCAGCAGATGGTTTCTAGGAGTAAAAAGTCAGATGAATTATTGAACAAAGAGAAAGTTGGAGCCATTAGATGGAAATTGTTGCTGGGTTATAATTGTGAAATAATTCATTTATCCATAATAATTTTTAGAAAAAGGGGTTCTTTATCCATTTGAATTATCTTATTAAAAATTACTTCCAGGGAGGAACTTTTAAAAAAATTAATGGTTTGCTCCCACACCACAAAAATTGTTTTTTCTACACACTAACTCACATGCTAATAACTTTAATAAAACATTGGGAAAGAATTGATAAAAACCTCATGCAAAGATTTAGCATCAGAATCAGCTTTGGCCTGATCAACCTTAGAGTCTTTGTCTTTCTTGCCACCAATTAGCTGAAGAAGGATATCTTTGTAGTCCCCACTGGTCTCTTTCTTGATTTTTGTCTCCAGGTCCTTCTTGTAGGCTGGGATTTTAAAAAATTATAATGATACATCTTTTTTTACCTCATCGACAAAACTTTACACTTTTTTAAATACATTTTTGACATTTTTTGTTCAAAATGAATTAGAATTTAAAAACAAGTTACCATTTTTATAAACTTTGCTGATCTCACTGATTTCTGCTGATGTCTTGGAGCAAATAACTGTATTTAGCACTACTTCATTAGTGCCAAGACCCTTCATTGCTTTGTTGAGAATATATGCATCATATTCCACTGGTGGCATCATTAGGCCCAGGATGGTTTCTTTAAAGTCTCCACTGAGCTCTGAATCTAAATCTTTCACAAGATCCTGTTCCAAAAAATGGTATTGAGTAGAAACTCAAAGGGTTAAAATGGAAATAAAAGTTCAAAACTACAATCTATTTTAATATAATCCATTAATAACACATATCTACCTATTTCATAGCATGGTATTCGGGATAACAGTTATAAATTTTCATGTAACAGCTAATTATCTTTTTTAAATGAAGTTTATTTAATTTTGATTTTATTTTTCGAATTTACAATGCTATACTAAATGTTAACTCCATCTATAATAAAAAATGTACTGTTTAAAAAATATTAAGATGAAGAGTGTAATCATTAAAAATTGTTTGACTATTTAAACTTTCAATTTTTTTTTAAAGACATTTTTGAAATAAATGTAAAAAAAACCCCAAAAAACAACCTTTTTTGCAGAGCTCATTATGTAAGGTTGTACTTTTAATGTACCTTTTTGTAGAGTTCATTGTATCTCTTCTTGAGTGTTTGTCTCTGAGAGTTAGAGTTCCTGACAATGACCTCAATAATGACATCTTCTTTTGTTCCCAATCCTTTCATGGCTTTGTACAGTTTGACGGCGTCTTCATCATTCTCATTAATCTTGTCATCATCTTTCTTTTCTTCTTTTTTCTCTTCCTTCTTTTGTTCTTTCTCATCTTTTTTGTCCTTTTCTTTCTCATCTTTCTTTTCCTCTTTCTTCACTTCTTTCTTTTCTTCTTTCTTAACTTCTTTCTTTTCTTCTTTTAAATCTTTCTTTTCATCTCTTTTTACTTCCTTCTCTTGTTTAGCTTGGGATTCCTTTGGTTTGGCAGCTACAACTGCAGCTTTTGCTGTGGTCTGAGGCTTCTCTTTAGCAGGCTCATTCTTCTTTGCGGGGGGCTTTTCTTCACCAACTTTGTCTATGATTTTGACAAGAGTTTTCTTGTAATCTCCACTTGTGTCACTTTCAACATCTTTCTTGAGGGAGTGACCATAGAGTTGTTGGTAATGACCTTTGATGGCTGGGAGGTCCAACTGAAATGATATAGTAATTGTTAATAAATTATAATAAATTTCTAATGGTTTAATTTTATTTTATAAAAACACAGTATTTTTGTGTTTAGGAAATATTTTGCTTGCACTTTACTTTTAAATGCTATTTTAAATGCTATTGAAAATGTAATGAGGCACAAACAATTTGAGTTAATTAAACAATATATACATCATACAAAGCCCAATGTTTGGGCAAATGCCTTCATCACTACAACAAAAACATTTTTACAAGTATAAATTTAATTTAATTGGTATTTTGTCTACACCAAAATTAAAGCTTAAACATGTATTGTCAAATTGTTTGTGTCTCATTAATGTCCTTAAAAGCATTATCACAGACCAACCCAATCCTTTTATATTGAAAATATAATGAATGTTTTTCATGCAAAAAAAAAAAGTTAAGTTTTAAAAAAATTATTTGCAAATAAAAGCAAATTTACTCAAACCCACAAAAAAATAATTTTCAAACAGTTTGATGTAGCAAAGTCTCCATTTTAATATCAATTTTGCAAGTAACAACTTAACATCAACAAAACATTATTTTTCTCTTACCTCTGATCTTCCAACTAATATAAATATAAGCTGTGTATCCTTTGTGCCCATTCCTTTCATGGCATTATTGAGCTTTTCCGCAAAAAACAAGGGCTTTTCTTGAGAATTCACTGAAATAGAGTATTTGTTTTTATTTTTTAAAGTTTTCCCTTTTTTGCCTTGTATTGCCTTATGGAAATGATATTTTATTTCATTAGCACATAGAAGATCTTCTGGATTTGACATTTACATTTTACTACTCATTGAAAATAAAAAAGGTCTGCAATAAATCACAATAATTAATTTTTTATGAGCAATTCTATTTTCACTTTCCAAATTTTGTTTTTCAAAGATTTTACAAGCCTGAAGTCTTTGGACGAATAATAAATAATTGTTCACTAATGGGTTTCACTTCTATTTTCTAATATTATTTCCAAATTAATCACTAACATTTAAAAAATTAAAAAAATATAGTGATCAAACATTATATATGAGTTTATTTGAATAATAGTTAACATATTTTATTGAAATTTTCTTAAAATAATCCCATAATTTGATTTTAAATACTTACATAATGCCAGATAACCTGCTTCAGCATCTCCACAACTGGCCTTCTTGATGGACTCGGACAAAGCTTCATCAAACAACTAAAAATGGGATGAGAATTAAGAAAATACTTAGTTTATCTTCATTCTTTAAATAATTTCATAATCAAAATATGACAAGAACAAAAAAAGCGCTAAAAATAGATTACAACTTAATTTTTTTTTAAACTTATCAGTATGCACATGATAATTGAGTTAAAATAAAAATTTTAAAAAGCTTTAAATTTAGAATTTTGAAAAAACTGCTTACATCTTTGTGAGCACTTGCTGTAGCATTGATTTGTTCAAAGGTTCCCTTGAAAATCTCTTTAGCTGCTTGTGCAGATGGTTGCTGTAAAAAAAAAGTTCATTATACTTATTTCCATTTAACTTATTTATTGCTTTATCATAACATAAATTTAACAAATCAAATGTGTAAAATCTTAAAGTTAAAAATAATACATTTCAATATTTATATATTTAGAATTGTTATATACCCATATTAACACATCATTAATTACAGTGACGAGTCCTGATTATTTAGTTCATGATAACATGAAAACAGAATAAGTGATTTCCTACATAAAACCACTGTATTATTTTTTCTTCAAAAATATACATTGTCTAAGGCACAATAAACCATTAAAACACCACATATTTTATGTAATGAAATAGAGACATGAAAAGAAATGTAATTACATCATGAATAGTTTTGGCATCTGACTCAGCTTTAGCCTGGTCAAGTTTTGATCCCTTGTCTTTCTTGCCACCAATTAGTTGAAGGAGAAGTTCTTTGTAGTCACCACTTGTCTCCTTCTTGATATCTGACTCCAAGTCCTTCTTGTAAGCTAAATAAGATAGCAACAGTAAAAGATACCACTATGTATAAATACATTTTAATATATTAAAAAATAGTCTTAACAAATTATATTTCACTCAATTTTTGTGTCCAATAAACAAAAAATACTTTAATATTTTTGGCATATATGTTTTACTGCTTTTTTAAATTAGGAATTAAACTTATTTTTGTAAAATTCATATATAATTTAATTATACTTTAGAGTTAGAGATATTAGAGTACATCTGTTTGCCTAGCTGTAACAGGGCACAAATAGCTTACCTTTTTTATACACTTTATTAATCTCTTGCAACTCAGCTGCTGACTTGGAACATATTACTGTAGTGAGAACTGACTCATCTGTACCCAATCCTTGCATTGCTTTGTTCAGAATGTGCGCATCAAACTCTGCAGGGGGCATCATAAGGCCAAGAATGGTTTCTTTAAAGTCTCCGCTGAGTTCAGAGTCAAGATCTTTCACTAGATCCTGAAAAATTTACAACACTTTTACTTGTCTTATATCTTTTTCAATAACCACAAAGCTATTAATGGTTATTTTTGCTATTCATTAACAACATTTTTTTGCAAATATATTGTTTTTAAATTACCATTAACAATAATTATTTATCATTTCAAATTCATTGGTACAGCTGTAATTTAACTGGTAAATATAAAGCTACTTTTGGGTAGACAGCCCGGATGGAACCCTACTCTCCAATGATCCGGTTTTCACACAGCCAGCCGGAGATGACCCCATACAAAATCAAACCGCCTCCCTCTTGTTTGAGAGGCAGGCAACTTTACCCTTGCAACATAGGACTGACCATATTTATTGCTATCTGATCTATAAAAATAAACTCAGATGTGGAGATACATTGGTTATTTCTTTTTAAGAATACCTATCCTTTATTATATATATAAAAAAGACAAAATAAAATATATCACAATAACTGTTTTTTGCATTTGACATTTTGGAGTTATAGGAATACATGTTTAAAAACAAATTAATTTTATTTAATTTTGTTTTAAATTTCACTTAGAACACTATTCTATAACATAGTCAAAGCATTTTTAAAAAATGAGGTGGGAGTTTTTTAAATTTTAATAAATATGGATCCCCCAAAGCTTTCTCTAAAAAACTTTTAAAAATTGTCTTCATAGGTACAGGTATATAGTATAATGTATCAAGGTTGTACTTTTAATATACCTTTTTGTAGAGTTCGTTGTATCTTTTCTTGAGTGTTTGTCTCTGAGAGTTAGAGTTCCTGACAATGACCTCAATAATGACATCTTCTTTTGTTCCCAATCCTTTCATGGCTTTGTACAGTTTGATGGCATCTTCATCATTCTCATTGATCTTGTCATCATCTTTCTTTTCTTCTTTTTTCTTGTCCTTCTTTTGTTCTTTCTCATCTTTTTTGTCTTTTTCTTGCTTGTCATCTTTCTTTTCCTCTTTCTTCACTTCTTTCTTTTCTTCTTTTTTCTCTTTAGGTTTTTCTTCTTTAATTAATATTTTTTCTTCCTTTTTCTCTTCCTTCTTGTCTACTTTGACATCTTTCTTTTCTTCTTTCTTCACTTCTTTCTTTTCTTCATTTTTAGCATGAACATCTTTCTTTTCCTCTTTTACAACAACTTTATCTGGACTCTTAGATCTTGGTTGCTCTTTTGCTGGTGCCTTCTTCTCAGGTGATTTTTTTGCTGGTGGCTTTTCCTCACCAACTTTTTCTATGATTTTGACAAGAGTTTTCTTGTAGTCTCCACTTGTGTCACTTTCAACATCTTTCTTGAGGGAGTGACCATAGAGTTGTTGGTAATGGCCTTTGATGGCTGGGAGAGCCAGCTAAAAAAAATATTTAAAAAAAAACATTGAAAAAATGTTAACAGGCATAAATTTAAATTTAAGCAGCTGTAGTACCTACATGAATAATTTACTTACAGATTTTAATATTTATTTTAAATATCACATTTTCTACAAAATAATGTTACAAATAATATACACATACAAGAATTACAGGTGGTCAACTTCCAGAAAACAGAAGACAATTACAATTTTTATTAACTACTTTTATAAATTAATTTTTTTTTAGTTGATCAAAATATACACATAAACATATACCAAGCACACAATTTATCATAAACTAATATCTCACCTCAGATTGAGATACCAGTATATTAATGAGTTGTGTGTCCTTTGTTCCAAGGCCTTTCATGCTGCTATTCAGCCTCTCTGCATAAAATTCTGCTTGGTTTTCTTGAGCTTTCACTGAAAAAACACACAGTAAAGAAATACATTTTCTTTATCACATATCTTATATTATGTTATGAATACCTGTCTCTGCGTAAAGCATATCTTACCCCTACCCTAAAGAACTTTTTTTTTTAAAGAAACTTCAAAATGTTTATATATATATATATATATATATATAATTTACTTTATTTGTTTTCATTTTTTAAAGAAATTGTTATACCTATAAAATGAAAACAGTTTTTTTTCATGCTTGACATACTGTGGGTACTTTCTAATGATAATGCAGTTATCTGCTCAGCATTTTAAAATTGGTTTTTGTTGTATTTACAAATTATTTAAATAGCTTACATATTGCCAGATAAGCAGTTTCAGCTTCTCCACAATTAGCTTTTTTGATCGACTCAGCAATATGTTCATCATACAACTGAAAAAAAATAACAGTTTATTATTTTCATTTCTGAGGTAAAAGTATTACTGTTTTATCTGGTACACAACAGTTTTGAACATCTTTAAATCTTTAATTAAAAATATTAACTTATTTTCTTGAATTCTTTTGAAGATGAAACAATTTTATAATCAATGCAAGGTTAAATTCAAATTGTTTGATTGTTCTTGTAATTTATACACAAGAGATGGAATAAAAGGTCATCACTTTCATTAAAAATTATAAAAGGCTTTAACTTTTATGACATTAATATTTTACTTCTTGATGAGCATTGGCTGTAGCAGTGATTTGAGCAGGGCTGCTCTTAAAGATGTCTTTGACAATGGATGCTTTAGGAGTCTGTTGAACATATTATATCAGGTCAGTTGGGGAGCGAAGTCAAATTACCATAAAATATGTGTTGTTTTATCGTTTTAAACAAAAACATTCGAAATGAAAAACAAAAAGGGTTACAAACTAAAAATTACAAGTTAAAGAAAAAATATTAAAACCAACTAAAGAAAATTTGCCCTGTCCACAAATTGACCAAGTTTATGGTCCTTTAACTTAATTATAAGTTTTCAAAAATTGTTTTAACTATTTGGATTAAAACTTAGGCTATCATGTCAAAGTTATAGCATCATATCATTAAATAAAAGAAAGAAATTATTGTGAGTGTCCCAAAAAGCTACTCAGAACTAACTTCACGCAGAGCTCTAGCATTTTCCTCTGCTTTCTTCTCATCTACTTTTGAATCCTTTCCTTGTTTTCCACTTAAAAGCAAAATTAGAAGATCTTTGAAATCTCCACTGGTCTCTTTTTTCACATCTGATTCAAGGTCATTTTTGAAAGCTGAAAAATATTGGAAAACTAAATTAGTCTCATGGTCATGGATAAATATTTGATGTGTCTGGGCAATGAAGTTAGTTTTAAAACAGTTTGTAGCTGAATAGTGGCACACAACATTACAGCTGGATGCTTTAACATTTCCCTATTTGCATAAATTGACAATAAAGAAAAACAACTTAATAAAAAAGAAAAGAAAAGTCTCAAAATAGTGGATTGACATAGGAAGAGGGGGAAGTCCATCCTTGGCAGAACTGTTTAAAATGAATATAGAGTTTGGCTGCATTTTCAGCACAAAAGAAACAAAGTATAATCTTATTTCATTAAAAATTACTACTCATTATTATCAATATTAAAACTCTAATTGGCTAAATTCTCAACAGTGTATTTGGGCTTTCATTCTGACCCAGTTAAATTCAAATATGAGGTCAAAAAAGGAGCGAAGTAGAAAATAAAAGTTGTCATCTAGGGGATATTCATCAAGGTCGAAATTTAAGAGATATTTTCTTTCGATGATGTGTAATGATTTTAAATAACAAGCTCAATGCTGGCTTATGTGACAAATGGAATAATATAGAACTACACTATAACAAAATAAGATTATGCTTTAGAATTCCTTGGCATGGAGAAGTTAAGACCCAGGAGAAACCACCATTTAATAAAATTAACTTAAAATGCAGTCATTGTGATCTCATTTTTCATTGTAAGTAAAGTTTATTCTTAGTTTAAGTTCAATGAATCTCTATAATATTTTAATTATTATTTCAATGCTATTGTCCAGGTTTTCTGGGGGTGTGGGAGGTAATATCAAAGTCCGCACTGGGCAGCACAATGTCTCCCTATGCCACCGGAAGGTGTCTTAAATAAAAGTCTCACTTTAACATTTACATTTGATGAGGTTCCATGATTTTCATGAATAAAAAAAAAAATTCTTTTCTCCCCCAAAATAATATACTCATTTTAAAGACATATTTTAGGAAGCCAACTTTTTCTCACATTTTTTATAAGCTTTGGCAATTTCTTTGAGCTCATCAGCACTCCTGATACAGATGATGTTAGTCAGGAGACCCTCATCTGTGCCAAGTCCCTTCATGGCTTTGTTTAGAGAGTAGGCATCATAATCCAGTGGTGACATCATGAGAGCCAGAATAGTTTCTTTAAAGTCCCCACTGAGCTCAGAATCAAGATCTTTCACAAGGTCCTGTGGTGGAGAAAAAGAAATTATTAGCAGATTTACCAAAAACAAAATAATTGAAATAGTGTTTTAAGAAAAAAGGGACATCAACAAAATTTATAAATAGCACAAATATTGCAGTATATCTGTTTATGCAAAAGTTCATAATAGCACACATATACAAGCTTTATTGATTTTGAGTGAACTATAAAAAAATTACTTTAAATTGTATATAATTGAGTTAATCTCTGTCTTTCTATGTTTTAAATTTAAAAAGGAACAGTTAATAAAATCCTAACATGAATAAAAAAAAATTATATGTTAAATCAACTATCATAAAATAAATATGAGTTCCTGCAGTTCAAATCTATCACACTATTAAAATCATAATTCTTGTACACCTAACAGGACCAGACCAGAAATACTTATAGCAAATAAACTTTATTTCTTTTATTGTTATATTGAGCTGTAGATCCACTATTTTTAGAATGTCTGAAAAGGGCTTATAGACTTCATAGAAAAAATGGTGGGTGACATCAGGCCTCCATAGGAGTATAACAGCTTATTTAATATTAGCATTTTAAATTCAAACTTTAAAGAATTACAATTTCCATGAGGTAGGTACTTCAAGATAACAAAAATATTTTTAATATACCTTTTTGTAAAGTTCATTGTATCTCTTCTTGAGTGTTTGTCTCTGAGAGTTTGAGTTCCTGACAATGACTTCAATAATGACATCTTCTTTTGTTCCCAATCCTTTCATGGCTTTGTACAGTTTGACAGCATCCTCATCATTCTCATTGATCTTGTCATCATCTTTCTTTTCTTCTTTTTTCTCTTCCTTCTTTTGTTCTTTCTCATCTTTTTTGTCTTTTCCTTTTTTCTCATCTTTCTTTTCTTCATTCTGCTGTATTTTCTCATTTTTGACTTGAGTTTCTTTTGGTTTAGCTGTCACAACTGCAGCTTTGACTGTGGTCTGAGGCTCATCTTTCTTCTCTTCTTTTTTTGTTTCTTTCTTTTCTTCCTTTTTCTCGTTCACTGCCTTAGTATCTTTAGACCTTTCCATAATGAGCACTCCCTTAGCTGGACTTTGAGACCTTGGTTTTTCTTTGACAGGCTCAGCCTTTTTAGCTGGAGGCTTTTCTTCACCAACTTTGTCTATGATTTTAACAAGAGTTTTCTTGTAGTCTCCACTTGTGTCACTTTCAACATCTTTCTTGAGGGAGTGACCATATAGTTGTTGGTACTGACCTTTGATCACAGGCAGGTCAAGCTGTGTGAATCATTGCAAAGTGTTTTAAGTCATTTTATCCTATTTCATTTTGAAACAGTAATATTCATCGATTGATACTCACTGTCAAGCTACAAGGCAAGTTTTATCTTCATTAATTTTATTTTTTACAATTTTGTCCATTGCATAATAAAAAAAAATATAGCAACATTTTTAAAAAGTTGTATAATGAAATAGTTAAGAATGAATGATTGCAGCTATAAATCTATGATTTTCCTAATTTTAATGTAAATTTTAAGAGGCACTTAGGAACACTTTCATTTGCAAAAACAACATGAATAAACTTAGGCAGAGTAATTTTACCTCTGAATGTGAGACAAGTAAGTAGATGAGTTGAGAATCATTGGTACCGAGTCCTGCCATTGATTTCTTGAGACTCTCTGCACAATGAGCTGAAGGGGCATCCTGGGCTTTGGCTACAGAAGAAACATAGAGGAACTGTTATTAAATTTAGCACATCTAGAGCACGTGAACTATCTTTTAGGATTAAGAACACCTTCTATATATTCAAATGAACATTGTGCAGGTGCTTAAACTAGCTTACCATATTTACTGTGAAATGTTTGTTCATTGGCTTTGAAAGGCAAGACTTTAAATTCAGATAAGCATAATGTGACAATCACTTTTTACTTAATACTTTTCAAGAAGTAGCCACTAAAAAGTCCTCAAAATAGATTTTAAAAAAAAAAAAAAAAAAAAGAAAATAAATAAAAAAAAAAAAAAAAAAACAAAAAAAAAAAAATAAGCATAATGTGACAATCACTTTTTACTTAATACTTTTCAAGAAGTAGCCACTAAAAAGTCCTCAAAATAGATTTTAAAAAAAAAAAAAAAAAAATGGAAATTAATTATGTATAAGGCATAAGCACCACATCACTAGAGATTGTTTCATGAAGCGGGGCAACAATTTGTATGAAACTTACCTATTGCCAAGTAGGCTGATTCAGCATCGCCAGAGCAAGCTTTCTTGATAGATTCAATGATGTCTTCATTGAAAAGCTGTAGAAAGAAAACCATAATAATAAAAGAGATGTAAAAAATAATAATTATAGACAATCATTTAATTATTTAATTGAATGGTAAGAACATAATAATCAGAAAATTAATTTTAAACAATATGAATTTATTTAACAATTTTACTATAAGGCCAAAGATTTACACTTTTTTAATTTCATATAGTGGTAGGTCTATATGAATCATAAATACTATTTTAAGATAATCAAATAAAACAGTGATAAAAAAATGAATACTAGTGTTATGTCACTTGCGAAGTAATTTGTACCTCTTTATGTGCAGCAGAGGTGGCTTTGAAGTGATCTGGACCTCCCTTGAAGATATCTTTTACAACAGAAGCTGACAGATTCTGTATTAATGAGAAACAAATAAGTTATAGATCACAGGTTTTATATTAATCTTAAACACTTACATTATAGTTGACAGGGAACATACAAATGTGAACAATGCACAGATAATAAAAGTTAATAGTAAATTTTTATTAATTATTAAATGACATCTTGTTCCAAATAACTCTCATTATACAAATGCATTATTGCATTCTCCTATTATCATAATAAATTCATTTATGAATGTGACCATAGAATAAAGTAATGGATGAACTCTGCTTAATACCTCATGTAATGTCTTTGCATCTTTCTCAGCCTTTTCTTTGTCTGGCTCTTTGGAATTTTTATCTTTCTTTCCACCGAGACGTTGTAGCAGAATTTCTTGGAAGTCTCCACTTGTTTCTTTCTTTACAATGGAGTCCAGATCTTTCTTGTATTCTAGGGACAGAGGCAATTTAAATGCAATGCCAGATTTTTTTATTTTGAACTGGTTTTTCATTTAAAAATTTTAATTTGAGTAAAGTGTTTTAAAGAAATACATGAAGCATGCTTGAATATTTTAATGGGGAGGTGCAGCAGGTAAAGTGAGAGGGAGAAATTAGTGTATAAAAAGTAATTAAAGTTTAAGGGATTTTAAAGTGAACATGTGTTCTCAAAAGTGCATAAAATAGGAAAATTTATAAAATTTATTTAACAATTTTAACTAATATTTTCATATCACAAGTTATAATAGATGTAATTGTATCTCAGTATAAGTGTGTTCCCATAATAGTTTTCAGAACGGGTTTTGTCTAAATTAGTGTCACATTTTAGGGACTGTGAGTGTGAGAAAAAATGATTATGAAAACATAAGAGCCAGAGTGATCAATACAATCATCATGGGCCCTCAAAAAAGTATATAGATGAAGGAGGAGAAGAAGAGGAGAGTCCATTGACTTTTAAAGTTTATATATATTTAAAAAATTCTTCATTAACATTTTACATTGTGTGTTATAAGTTACTAGTTTATTTTCTAAGCTCAAGAGTTCTTTGTAGTTCAATAAACACTATAAGTCCATTTTTAAACCAATTTTAATATGCCTTGTTACTTTTGAAGAATTTCAAGACTTATAAAAAAGGTTGGACAATCTAGATTTGGATAATTTTCCCTAATTATGAAAAGCTTTTTCATTAATATATTCTTTATAGCGGTTCTGCATAATAGCAAAATTTATTAAAATATCAAGGCTTATTTTAAATCACTTTTAATAAGTATGTGTAAGGGGGAAATTAGAAGCCACCAAATCAGATGTCACATGAACTGAAAAATTAAAGACTCAAACCTTTTTTATAGACTTTCTTGATTTCCTCTAACTCTGCATGTGGCTTGGTACAAATGATGCTAATCAAGGTACTTTCATCTGTGCCCAGTCCTTGCATAGCTTTATTAAGACTGTAGGCTTCAAAGTCCACAGGTGGCATCATTAAGCCTAAAATAGTTTCCTTAAAGTCTCCACTGAGTTCAGAATCTAAATCTTTCAAAAGATCCTGGTGTAAAAATAGAATGTGGATCAGCTTTTTTGCAAAGTGAAAACTTTTTTTTAATGCACTGGGTATATTCTTTCCTTTAGATATTAATCTTTCAGTTCCAGTTAAGAAATGCCTAATTAAAATAGGCCTAGTTATGTTCATTATCCATAATTTATTAGTGACTACATGAAATAAAAATTAGGACACTAATTTAGTTTTCATATAAATTGTATTTTTGGTTTAATTTCATTTCTTAACGTTGCTTAATCAAGTTAGTTTAATGGAGAATAAAAGCAGCTTAATTATGTCTAAAATTAACAACAAAATCATATTCTAGGACATTAAATTTACCTTCTTGTAAAGCTCAGTGTATCTCTTCTTAAGTGTTTGTCTCTGAGAGTTTGAGTTCCTGACAATGACCTCAATAATGACATCTTCTTTTGTTCCCAATCCTTTCATGGCTTTGTATAGTTTGACAGCATCCTCATCATTTTCATTGATCTTGTCATCATCTTTCTTCTCTTCCTTTTTCTCTTCCTTCTTTTGTTCTTTCTCATCTTTTTTTTCCTTTTCTTTCTTGTCATCTTTCTTTTCCTCTTTCTTGACTTCTTTCTTTTCTTCTTTCTTTTCATCTTTTTTCTCTTTAGGTTTTTCTTCTTTAATGAGTATTTTGTCTTCCTTTTTGTCTTCCTTCTTTTCTACTTTGACATCTTTCTTTTCCTCTTTCTTGACTACTTTCTTTTCTTCATTTTTAGCATGAACATCTTTCTTTTCCTCTTTTACAACAACTTTATCTGGACTCTTAGATCTTGGTTGCTCTTTTGCTGGTGCCTTCTTCTCAGGTGATTTTTTTGCTGGTGGCTTTTCCTCACCAACTTTGTCTATGATTTTGACAAGAGTTTTTTTGTAGTCTCCACTTGTGTCACTTTCAACATCTTTCTTGAGGGTGTTACCATAGAGTTGTTGATACTGACCCTTGATTAGCGCCAGGTCGATCTAGAGGAAAGTAATGATAAATAATTTTTATTGATTTCACCAATTTCCCTAAGTAAAGCCAACCAATGGAATTTTTTAAATCAGTAATTTAAATCTATTTTATCCACATACCGGTATCATAAAATCATTGATAGTAATAATTTTGCTTAAATTAAGGACAACCCATTGTACAAAGTTCACTTCTCTGCAATGGATAGGGCATGCAAAATTTTCATATCACATCTATAAAAAAGAAACCACCAACTATGTATAATTTATTGCAGAACACACGCCTTGATTTTAATTTACCTCTGATCTGGCAATCACAATGCTGATCAACTGTTTATCTTTTGTTCCGAGACCTTTCATAGCATTATATAAGCTCTCTGCATAGAGGCGCGATGGGTCATCTTGAGCACTTACTAAAGTTATTTTAAAAAATCAATGCTTTTATAGGAAAATATTACAAAACTTCATAGTTTTAAGATACTTTATGATAATATCTCATGCACAAAGGTATTAGAGCCACTATTTTTATTTCACCATATCCTCAAAAGCTAATATTTAATATTATAAATTAAAAATTTTGAACTGAATTATTTTAAATTAAGCTCATTCATAATAAGAGAAGGAACTATTCCAGGTAAAACTTCAATGCAGCTTTGTTTTCTATGATATTTATGCATCAGATTAGACCCTAGAAATATGTTTAGTTTTCAGGTCTCAAAAGATTGTTATGTGCTTGAAATTTAAGTTTAAAATATAAAATTTGTTTTAGCACTAATATTTGAAGCTATTGGGTAATTGATCTGATAAGGTCAGGGCTAAAACATAAATACGTCTGGTAATTCAGCACTAATTAAATAAGGTACACAATGGTTCATTAAAAAAATGTAATTTTTGTTTACACATACACTTACATAATGCCAGGTAAGCCTGCTCAGATTCACCACATTTGGCTTTCTTAATAGATTCCTTTAAATCCTCTTTAAAAAGCTGAAATGTTTTAAGTAAAAGATTGTCAGTGAAAATACTGCTGCCATTATTCCCTTCCTTCCCGTTGTTTCACACATTATAGTTTCTTGAGTCAATAATATAAACTGTACACAATTCCATAATAGGAAAAAGAAAATGAATACATTTTAGTGAATAAACTTAATACCTCTTTATGAGCTTCAGCAGTGGCAGCTATCTGCTCTGGAGATCCTTTAAAGATGGTTCTAACAATATCGGCAGAAGGTTTCTATTTGTATAATAAAACTTTTAGTAAAATTCAAATTAATAAAATCTAAAATAGTTAATTATCTATTTACTAATTGTTTAATTAATTAGAAGGCATAAACAAAATATTATGGTGTTGAACAATATTTTAGGTTCTCAAATTGCTAATGCTTGGCTAAATTATTCCAGGATAAGGTTTCCTGTATATATATTATGGTAACACATAATCATGTATACATATGTGGCAGTGTATGCCCCAACCCACTATTTGACCCGTTACGTAAACCATGTCTGGCGCCCAACTCAAGGCCGCGCGGTGTGTAGTAGCACTGGCGCGGTGCGTAACAGGTATCCCTTTTCACCTTCCCCCCCCCTCCCCCCGGACGGTCACTATACGGCCGGCGCATAGGGAGGAAATAATAAAATACCATGATGTGCGCATTGGTTAGAAATTCAATAATTTATTTATCAGGAACCCTAGCGTATTAAGTTATACATTACATCTAGTTAAGACGGGGATTTTATTCACTATACCTTAGCATATTTACAAGTTTCCATCGTTGGAGGATATTTTAATATTTAGTCATTAAAGGAGTTTTCG
>CAXITT010000188.1:477346-527660 GCA_964033795.1 Lymnaea stagnalis | reverse complement strand
TCCTTTTTCTTTTCCTTTTTCTTTTCCTTTTTCTTTTCCTTTTTCTTTCTCTTTTTCTTTCTCTTCTTCTTTCCCTTCTTCTTGTTTTCATCATAGGAGAGCATTAATTAAAAAGCTATAGTCCTCAAGACCTGATTGTTTCATTTTGATTTTATTTTAAAACTGTAAGCTACGTCATCCACTCGGCTACACATATATTTAATAATATACTTTTTTTTATTTATATATAAAATAACATAGAATAATGTATATATAATGATACAATAAAATAATGTGTATATAATAATAACATATCATGTATTGTTCATCCTTTGCATGCAAAGATGACCATGGCTGTGACTTGAGGAGTAGCCTTGACGAGTAGCCTTGACTTGAGTAGCAGCCTTGACTTGAGTAGTAGCCTTGAACTGAGTAGTAGCCTTGACTTGAGGAGTAGCCTAGACTTGAGTAGCAGCCTTGACTTGAGTAGTAGCCTTGAACTGAGTAGTAGCCTTGACTTGAGGAGTAGCCTAGACTTGAGTAGCAGCCTTGACTTGAGTAGAAGCCTTGACTTGAGTAGAAGCATTTACTTGAGCAGTAGCCTTGATTTGAGTAGTAGTCTTGACTTGAGTAGTAGCCTTGACTTGAGTAGTAGCCTTGACTTGAGTAGAAGCCTTGACTTGAGTCCTTGACTTGAGTAGTAGCCTTGACTTCAGCTGTATTTTCTTTAAAGTGAGGGAGAGTTGTTCAATCATTAGCCTCACTCTCTTGCCTTTTCCAGTTGACCTAATGGCAAGGCTTAGTCAAGACAACTTGGAATAGACCAGCATGCATTAGATGACCAGCAGCATGTTTTAAAATATGTTTTCACTGTGCTTTTTATGCATTCCACTTGACAGGAGTTTCCAAAATTGTCATTGTGTCCAAGTGTCAATGGCATACTGCCTACCGGACTCCATCTCCGGGTTGGATTTCAGTGTAGGTGTTGTTTTTGCTAGTCTAGGCTATTATCATACATACAATGATGACATAGTATCATGTATATATAAATTATAAAATAGAGCAACAAACCTCATGTAGCAGTTTAGCATCAGCCTTGGCCTTGTCCTCATCTAGCTTGGCATTTTTTTCTTTTTTCTCAGCAAAAGATTCAAGTAATAAATCTTTGAGGTCTCCTTTGGTCTCTTTCTTGATCTCTGATTCCAGATCTTTTTTGTATTCTGAAAATAAAAATTGGAAAATTTTTTTAAAAGAGACTAAATTTTTAGTTTGAAAAACTTAGCATATTTCAATATTTTAAAATAAATATTACAACAAAAATTCTGTGGTCCAATATTTTTAAAAAAACTTCAATAGCGGAAATATCTTTGTAGTTTACATTAAGCATATTTATGTTGCCAGGATTGTCTTCTCTGATCCTAATACAACAGTGTCACACACATCAGCCTCACTCTACCTTTCTTATAGGTTTGACTGATTTCTTTAAGCTGTGCTGGAGTTTTAGTGCAGACAACGCTGACCAGAAGTCCCTCATCTGTCCCCAGTCCTTTCATGGCACTGTTCAACATGTATGCATCATATTCTACTGGTGGCATCATCAGACCGAGAATTGTTTCCTTAAAATCTCCACTCAGCTCAGAGTCAAGTTCTTTGACAAGTTCCTGGCAAATTAAATAAGTGGATTGGCATTATTATTACATGATATTTTAAAACTATTTTAATAGGAAATATGTTTTAGTTTCCTAAATACACTTTTCTTTTTTTTTTTTAAATATCTGTTTTTATGCTTTACATAATTTATTTTTATAAACATAATTTACCTTTTTGTAGAGTTCCTTGTATCTTTTCTTTAGAGTTTGTCTTTCACCATTGGAGTTTCTTACGATGACTTCAATAACAACATCCTCATCTGTGCCGAGTCCCTTCATGGCTTTGTACAGCTTTACCGCGTCTTCATCATTCTCATTGATTTTATCATCATCTTTCTTCTCTTCTTTTTTCTGTTCCTTCTTTTGTTCTTTATCTTTCTTATCATCCTTCTTTTCTTCTTTCTTATCATCTTTTTTGTCTTTCACTTTCTCATCTTTTTTATCCTCTTTTGGTTTGGCGTGCTCTCCTTTCACATCTGATTTCTCATCCTTTTTAATTTCCTTCTTTTCTTCTTTTTTCTCTTCTTTCTTAATTTCCTTCTTTTCATCTTTTTTCTCTTCCTTGAACTGAACATTCTTAGCCCTAACATCGCTGGGTTTTTCTTCTTTGACGACAGTCTTCCCAGGACTCTGAGCTCTTGCTTTCTCTTTTTGAGCGTCTTCTTGTTTTGGCTTTGGCTTCTCCCCCTTGACTTTGTCTATGATTTTGACAAGAGTTTTCTTGTAGTCTCCACTTGTGTCACTTTCAACATCTTTCTTGAGGGAGTGACCATAGAGTTGTTGGTACTGACCTTTGATGGCTGGGAGGTCAAGCTGCATCAAATATGATTAAAATATAAAACTATGGATTATTGCACAATAAATGTTACTTATTTATATAAAATATTTTACAAAGAATAAATATTTATATTTTAAAGAGAATACAGATGGTGGATGGCATCATTGGGATTTGGGGCCGTGTTTAATGTAAATTATAAAAAGGATTCTGTATTATTCTATACTACGATGAGGTAGAAGGGGGAGAGTGGTGTGTGAGTGCTATGGGCAATAACTCCCATGAATGACACCCTCCTGAGTTCACTGAATTAGTATCTGATAACAGTTTCATAAATAGTTTTAAAATCTCCTTCACTAAGAGCAAAAGAACTGGGAAAACAGTATAAAAATTTGTTAGAGATCACAGAAGCTGTTGTTAAAAAACTAAAAACTAAAGAAACAGTTCAATAAGATTATTAAAAAATGTGTTCATGTTAATTGACTGTGCATCCATCCCCACACATGCCTGTTTGAAACTTCAATGTTTTTACATAATTAGGCCCTAAAATAACAGAATAATAAAGCTGTCAAAGTCATAATAAAATGAGTAAAACAGAGTAGGGTTCAACCTGAAAAAATAAACGCAAAAACAGCGAACGTGTCGGCAGAAAGCCTTCGTCAGCGAACAAAACAACAGAAAAAACGGTATAAAAATAAGAAATAGCACTTAGCATTGACAGGTTGGAGGCGGTCCAGCGACAAGCAGCACGTTTTGTCCTAAACCGCTACAGGAATACCTCTAGTATTGGAAGCATGTTAGAAACACTAGGCTGGTCACCATTGGAGAAACGACGACGACAATCCAGGCTCTCCATGATGTACAAGATAAATAATGGGCTGGTCCACTGTTCCAGTATTAAACAGAAACTCGTCCCTCTCCCCCATAGACAGCGACGAGGCCATGACAGGCAATTCAGGCTCATACCAGGAAGAAGCCAGTATAGGAGCTGCTCATTCCTGCCCAAGACAATCAGGGACTGGAACCATCTTTTAAAAGGAACAGTTGAGGCGACAACACTAGACACATTTGTGTCTATTGCCTCAAGCCTTCAAACCCCTAGTGCATAATTTCCTCATCACCACCAGTAACAGAAACATTGCAAATCGCATCTACATGCATAGGAGCCAAAATGATCAATAAATTGATCGTGGGCCCTTAAGATATAGAAGAAGAAGAAGCTGGTAAGTAGTATCTGTGGGCAGCAATAGAAGTGTGACAGAAGGAAAGTGAGTGAGAATTTAAATATGCAACGGCGAAAAAAAGCACGAACACCGCCAGCCGGGTCAATTTGGAACACAGACTTATCCTGACTTACGGCACTTTGCTGCCAGATGGGATTAATGTTATGTCTCTGTTCACAGCTTGACCCTAGCTCCGCCCCTCCACGTTCTGACCTATCATAGTGAACATTTTTCTCCCCCTGTTTAACCCTACTCTGTTTTACTCATTTTATTTTGCACTAACCTGATTGCAGTCTCTTCCCTTATTACCCCTGTCAAAGTCATACTCCCCTTTTCTATCCATATGATTAATGATTATTTTTTAAAAAAGATTTTTATAATTGATCTATCATGTTTCCCAAAGATCTTAAACCTATTTAAAGAAAGTGAATGATAAAAGCTTTAAAAAAAATTAAATTATAAAGAGAACTTTTCATTAATAAAATCTCTTTCTTTATCAGGTCAAATCTACAATAAAACACAATATTATGTCCCACTACGCAGTAAAGGTACAATCAGTAATGTAAGGTACCATTACAAAGTAAAGGAACAATCAGTAATGTAAGGTACAGGAAGGTTATACACAAAATTGACAAAGGTGAGTGATCAAGAGAACATCATCAGAGCATTTATCATCGCTCTTTCTGACATACGTTTTGCTTACCTCTGACCTTGACACAATTGTTCTGATCAGTGTAGAATCATTGGTGCCCAAACCTTTCATAGACGCATTGAGGCGTTGGGCTAAGAACTCAGTCTGGTCTCCTTGAGATTTTACTGAAAACAGCCAAGAAATACTTTGTATAGAGTCTGATCAACTTATTGTTACATTAAGGAGATTATATGTCTAATGTAATTCAAATTTTCAGATTTGACTTGAAAGCATTTTTGCTACTACATAAAAAAAAAAACCACAAGTGATTTCCAAAGAAATAAATCTTACAGTCAGTTAAATAACATCATAAAAATTGTGCATAATTTTTTCAGAATTTAAATAAGTTGTGAATGTAGTCTTCTTTAAAAACTAACCTACCGTATAAAGTATTTTCTTTTGTCCTTAAATAATAGACAATTATATTCATAAAATTAAATAAAAAAGACAAGTTTGCAAATTTAATTCCTGTATTGAATTAAAATCATGTAAGCCCTTCCATTCTCACATTGTAACTTTTTTAATCAAATGTATTAAATCTTTTAAAAAGATTTATTTATTTAATTCGTTTTTTTATTGTATGTTCTAGTCCTCCATGTAAATTGTAACCAGATAGAATTACCTGATTTCATTTCATGAAACCTTAGATGAAACCTGTGTTATAAATACTTATATAAATCATATGTTGTTTAAATACTTACATATACTTAGATAAGCAGTTTCAGTATCACCAGAACATGCCTTTTTAATAGACTCTGAGATATCTTCATTGAAGAGCTGTGAACATAGAGTATTCAGTAAGGAACCCATCATGGTCAAATTTATTCTCAAAGTATGTGATAAAAACTTAACTCCAGTTTTAAATAACTCATGCAGTATAAAATTTATCCAATCTGGCAAATTAAAATTTGCAATCCAGTTACAGTTGAAACAGTGATAAATATTACAACCTAAAGTGTTTTGAATCCTTTAAATCTACAGTAACTTCTGTAGCATCTGCAGTAAACTTCTGTAACATCTGCAGTAACAGAAATAAATTGCAGTAAATTAGGTATAAATGTCCAAGGTCTATAAAATCTAGTTATAGTAAATTACTTTTTTATGAGCATCTGCAGTGGCAGTGATTTGTTCAGGAGACTCTTTAAAGATGGACTTGACAAGCTCAGATGATAGTTTCTGTAGATATGGAAAAGCTGCATTAACATTTTTTTAAAATTCACCCTTGAAAGGTGAAGTGAATGTATTCTGATTTAATCCTTTTAATCCCATTGAATAATGTTTGACGAGAGAATTATTTACTAATGATAAGCTAAAAAAATATATGACATTGATTAAAAGATATATTGGTCTTCAAATCTCCTTTGACGTATAAGTGGAATTAACTCTGTCTTGTTTTGTTATTATATTTTCTGGCACAGACTTTTTTTAACTTAAATACTTAATAAATTAACCTTTAAGTTATATTGCATATAATCTTATTTGATTTAAATTGTTTATGAATCAATAGTAAAACTAATTACTATCCATTGAACACATTTTAAATATTCATTACAAAAAAATAAAAATAAATTGACCTCATGCAACGATTGGGCATCTTCTTCTGCTTTCTTCTGATCTACTTTTGCTGCTTTGTCTTTCTTCTTGTCTTCAGCTTCTGATCCCATCTCTTTCTTGTCTTTATCCTTTTTATCTTTGTCTTTCTGATCCCCAAGTTTTTGTAGGAGAATATCTCTCAAGTCTCCACTGGTTTCCTTTTTGACACTTGCATACAAATCTGTGTTGTATTCTGAAAATTTTTTGAAAAATTGTTATGGTACTTTTCTTTTCTTCTTTTACATTTTAAGCACTTCACATTTTGTACATGTATTAACAACGGAATAAAAATTTAATTTATTATATTTGATTATAGATCTGTTATAAAAATGTTTGGTCACTGTAAAATATGATCCCTAATAATGAACTAACTTTATAAAAAATATTTTAATAATTTACTTACCCTTTTTATACAGTTTCTTGAGATCCTCTAACTCAGCTGGTGTCTTGGTACATATGATGTCAATGAGAGTACCTTCATCAGTGCCTAGACCTTTCATGGCTTTGTTCAGAGAGTACACGTCATATTGGGCTGGTGGCATCATAAGGGCTAAAATGGTTTCCTTGAAATCTCCACTTAACTCAGAGTCCAGATCTTTTACCAGATCCTGAAATGTTAACATACAATGCTCAAAGATGTCTTTTAAGAAACTGATCTTTATTTATAATAAAAGTTACACAATTGTTACACCAAGCATATTCCTTTAAATACTGATCTGAAGTCAAATCAAATTAATTGCAGCTGGTAAAGCATTTCTCTTTTCTAGTAGCATACCAAAAATAAAAATTAAAAACAATTGATCAGAAAATATTAGCCGGGTAAAAATTCACACACAAATTACATCATGATATTCTAAATCAAAAGGTAAAAATGTCTTTTTATTTGCTTTTACAAAAAATTTCAATGAAAGCAGGTAAATAAATTTTCAGATGACTTTTTTAAAATTAAATTTTTAGTGTTATATTTAAAAAATATATTTTTGCTAAAATTATCTTTCTGAAATCTTTAATGATTCAAGCCTGCCTTTATGAAGTAGCACTTAGCATTGATTAGGTTGTAATTGTTGTCTATTTTAAAAACAACATCATGTTTCATTCAAAACTTTATTTTTAATCAATTTCCCCTGTAAGCTGAGCACACAAGGGGGAAAGCTATGCAGAAGGGAACAAATGTAAGCACTGGTGAAAAAGGTGATCACAGGTTAAAAAAAAGCGGTGCACCGGTGAAAAAGGTCTGCATACAAATTTGTAACTTTGTTTTCTTCTGACGTTGATGCTCATGTATGTAGTGCACATTGCACACAATTAAATTTTTTGGTCAAACTTTGCACAACACCAAAAAATTTGAGCACATAAGCTAAAAAAAATTATAGTGAACATTGCTTGTAATTCAAGATAAAAATAAGCATGAATTAAAATTCAACAACAAATAGAACTGAGAGCACTGACCTTCTTATACAATTCCTCATATCTCTTTTTTAGAGTTTGTCTTTCAGCATTGGAGTTTCTTATGATGACTTCAATAACAACATCCTCATTTGTGCCGAGTCCTTTCATCGCTTTGTACAGCTTTACAGCGTCTTCATCATTCTCGTTGATCTTATCATCATCTTTGGATTTTTCTTTTTTATCTTTCTCTTTTTCTTGTTTGACTTTCTCTTGCTTTTCCTTTTCTTTCTCTTGTTTTTCTTTTTTCTCTTTTTCTTCTTTTTTTTCTTTCTCTTGTCTTTCTTTCTCCTTTTTCTCTTTCTCTCCTTCTGCCTCTTTTACATCTCTTTTCTTTTCACCTTCTTCTGATTTAACCTGTTTAACTTTTGTTACCTCAGCCTTCTCCACCTTTGATTCTGATTTTTTCTCCTGCTGGACAGCCTTTTTTTCTTGCTGGCCTCCCTTCTTTTCTTGCTGACCTCCCTTCTTTTCTTGTTGGCCTCCCTTCTTTTCTTGTTGGCCTCCCTTCTTTTCCTGTTTCTCTCCCTTTTTGTCCTTGCCGGCATCTTTCTCTTCAGATTCACCTAACAGGGCAAGCAAAGTCTTTCTGTAGTCCCCACTTGTTTCACCCTCAACATCCTTCTTCAGAGATGAGCCATACAGCTGTTGATACTTGCTTGCAATGTCAGGCAGATCAATCTGGGAAATCAACAAAAATCAACTTTTTTATTTGTTGAAAATAGCTAAACTGGTTAATGCCATCAAACTGCTTAGAGAGAACAAGATTTTCTTTTCTAGTTCAGGAGTTCAGCAGGGAATTTCAATTTAAAGACAATGCAGAAACCATTAAATAAAATTGCTGATCATTCAAAAAAGTAGAAAGAAAGGTTTTCACAGATGATGGCAACAAATATCTTTTTCATGATAAATAGATTCAGACAATGGTTCAAACAAAATATGGGAAACAAAAAGTTTGAAAACTTTGTAGGCCTACATGGTTTATAAAAAAAATCTCCTCAATTCTAAGGCTTTCTTAAAAACTTTGCTACTGACCTCTGACCTAGCTACAAGTATGTTAATCAGCTGGGTGTCATTGGTCCCAAGGCCTTTGGTTGCCATATGAAGTCTTTCAGCATAGAAATCGGCATCACTTCCCTGGGCTTTCACTGGGAAAGATAACATAAGGCAAAAATGTCCCAAATAACTTACCAAAATTGATTCAAAGTGTTGCTTTATAGTATGGTTACTAAAAATAAGTTGGAATTTTTGCTGTCAACCTAGGTACATTAAAAACTAACAATTAAATAATTATGTAAGTCAGGGATAACAATATGTATGACAATATTTTAAAGTGAGTACAGCAAATGTGCATTATTCATGCATTTCCAACTAGACTAAGCTCACCCCTCTGACCATAACATAAAACACATCATTTGGTTAAATACATTCAACAATAGTTTTTCTAGTTTACCAAGAGCAAGATAGGCTGCCTCTGCATCACCAGCACTTGCTTTCTTGATAGACACAGAAATGTCTTCATTAAACAGCTGATGAGTATAACAAAGCCAAGTCAGTATTTCAAATAAAGGGGATTTCAGTACATCGGTGGTAATCTTTATTGATTCAAGCCTTAAAATTATCTCTTAATGAAAAATAAAATAAAAACTGACAAAAATTATTGTCTGACAAAATTTATAAAGTTGATGAAATATGTAGACTATTCCTAAACTTTTAAACAAATTCTAAACCATAACAAAGCTCTTGTAAAATCTGCTTTTATTGATTTCTATAGACCAAGTAAATTAAACCCAAAACACAGAAGAGCTATGTTTACCTTTTGATGGGCTTCAGCCATGAGTTTAATCTGATCAGGATTCTTTTTGGAGAAAACATTTTTCAGAACATCAGACTTGGGATTCTGTGGGGAAATTAAAAAGAAGGCACACAATAATTACATAGATAATTAAATGAAATATAAATTGCGAGATTCTAAATTAATGAAAAAAAACAGCAATTCAGTGTTAAGTTTTTAATTTATTTTCTGTTATAATTAGAAAAGTGTGTCAAAGAATATTCTAATTTTTATTTAGTCAAATAAGTTTCTATAAAAAGTTCCTACCTCATGAAGAGCTTTAGCATCCTCTTCAGCCTTTCCTTTGTCAGCTTTAGCATCACCATCCTTCTTACCGCTGAGCAGCTGAATCAACATGTCCTTGAAGTCTCCACTTGTGTCCTTTTTGATGTCAGACTCCAGGTCCTTCTTGTAAGCTGGTATGACAGAGGCAATACAAATGTGAGATCTCATGGGAGTCTGCTACTATGGGTAATAACTTTATGAGTTGTCATTTTGGGCCAAGCTATCAATTATTATTTATTTAGAGTTAAAATTTGGGACCACAAAATTTGGGATCACAAAATTTGGGACCACAAAATGGTGGGTTTCAAGAGCACCATGTTCAGATGTTCTGAATGCTATGTTCTTCAGATGTTCTGAATGCTATGTTATTCAGATGTTCTGAACACTATGTTCTTCATATGTTCTGAATGCTATTTTCTTCAGAAGCTCTTTAAACCCCATGCAGTCAATAGGTTAAGTTATTTACTCACCTTTCTTGTAACTCTTCTTGAACTCATCAATTTCTGCAGGTGACTTGGAGCAGAGAATGCCAATCAGCATGCTCTCGTCAGTGCCAGCTCCTTTCATGGCTTGGTTGAGAGAATAGACTTCATAGTCTGCTGGTGGCATCATCAAGGCAAGAATGACTTCCTGGAAGTCACCACTCAGCTCTGACTTCAGATCTTTCTCCAAATCCTAACAGGCAGAAATAATCAATGGCACCTTTATGATATTTCAGATGATTGATGGACCTAGCAGGCAATACTAGGTCACATTATCTTATAACAGAAAACTTGTTATCCTAACAGGCACAAACACTTAACACTAATTAAATTATGTCAGATAATGTGACAAAATTTAAGCTGAATGTAAATAAATCTAAATATATATAAAATGATTTGACAATTCTAATGAAAAAGAAATCCTTATAATCCTTGCATAAAATGTGGATGAATGGAATTGCCTTGACATAAGATTTTCAATAATAAAACACAAATTATTTGAAAACTTGTATTTAGACAAAACAAAAAAAAATGGAAGAGGGTTTAACATGTGGTTTTAACTTTTTGATTTAACATGTGGTTTTAACTTTTTGATTTAACATGTGGTTTTAACTCTTTGATTTATCATGTGGTTTTAACTTTTTGATTTAACATGTGGTTTTAACTTTTTGATTTAACATTTGGTTTTAACTTTTTGTTATAACATGTGGTTTTAACTTTTTGATTTAACATGTGGTTTTAACTTTTTGATTTAACATGTGGTTTTAACTTTTTGATTTAACATGTGGTTTTAACTTTTTGATTTAACATGTGTGTTTGTTGTGAGGGTTGATCATGTGGCTTTCACATATGGGTAAGTTTCTCATTAGGGTTTAACTTTGGTTTTTAACACTTTTGGTTTTAACACTTTGGTTTTTCAATGTTGCTTTGATGTTATCTGTCCTATTATCTAAATGAGATGTTCATATCCACTACATAAAGACATTTTCTTTTCAAATCCACTTCATAAATACATTTTCTGTTCATATCCACTACATAAAGATATTTTCTGTTCATATCCACTATATAAAGACATTTTCTGTTATCAAGAATTAGAGCCTCAATGACAAAAGACAAAACTCAAAATGAAATTAGATCTAAAGACTAGATGATTTTACAAGAGAATGTTTATTGCAAATTTACCTTCTTGTAGAGCTCCTCATATTTCTTCTTGATCTGCTGCCTTTGTGCGTTAGTTCTATGTGGAATAATCTCAATGATCACAGCCTCGTCGGTGCCCAAACCTTTCATGGCTTTGTACAGTCTCTGGGCATCTTCATCAGGGTCATTCTTATCTTTATCATCCTTTTTATCACCCTCTTTGTCATTGTTCTTGTCTTTGACATCCTTTTTCTTCTTGTCATCATCAGAATCTTCTTTGCTCTTTTTTTTATCTTTATCTGCTTTTTTCTTCTTATCATCATCAGAATCTTCTTTGCTCTTTTTCTTGTCTCGTTCTGCTTTTTTCTTCTTGTCATCATCTGAATCTTCATTGCTCTTTTTCTTGTCTCGTTCTGTTTTTTTCTTCTTGTCATCATCAGAATCTTCTTTGCTCTTTCTCTTGTCTTTTTCTTCTTTTTTCTTCTTGTCATCATCTGAATCTTCTTTTCTCTTTTTCTTGTCTCGTTCTGCTTTTTTCTTCTTGTCATCATCAGAATCTTCTTTGCTCTTTTTCTTGTCTCTTTCTTCTTTTTTCTTCTTGTCATCATCTGAATCTTCTTTGCTCTTTTTCTTGTCTCGTTCTGCTTTTTTCTTCTTTTCATCATCTGAATCGTCTTTGCTCTTTTTCTTGTCTTCAACTTTCTTCTTCTCATCACCATCAGAATCTGAGCTGTGACCGCCTTCGCCTTCGTCTTCATCAGATGATTTTTTCTTTTCTTTACCCTTTTTAGCTTGCTTATTTTTATCCTTAACATAAAAATAGAACAAACTTTAATAAACCTTGTACAAAATTATTTTCTTAATTGCTAAAGGCAAGACTTCTTATATTTAAAAAAATCGAATATTCCCATTCTAACAATCATCTATGCAGCAGCCTTCACTGGAAGACATAAAAAAAAAATATATTGCCTTCCAGGTCTACAGAAAAACAATAAAATGACATTTTCAGTTGCAAATATTTCCTTGTTCCAGACAACGTATTTAGTTGTAGATGTATCTCCTCAATCTTCCTCAACAATAAGCTCATACTACATGATGCTTCATTTTAAAATGATTAGTTAATATAAACTTGAACATTTTCAATGTCTCATCAAAATATCTTTATGATTGCTTTCATGAGATGGCTAGCTGTAAATCTGTGAGTCATTAAAATACTGCTGATTATTCTCTTTGCTTACTTCTCATTTCTAGTATAGTCAGCAAATATGTTAACAACATGAGCCTACCTTTGGTTTGGGTGGATCTTTCGTAATGATTGTTCGAAGTATTCCAACAGTGGTGTGGTTACTGCGCTCCTCGAGGTCATCTGCCATCTCATTTCCATACTTCTTTTTGTAGACTTTTCTCACCTTTTGTAGGTCAGTCTGTGAAGAGAAGCAACAACCACCCCTACATAAACTGCACAGAGCTACAACAACAGATGTAACCACAACTACTGGACCGATCACAATAAATGAACTGACTACAACAACCATACTGACCACAATAACTGAACTGATCACAATAACTGAACTGACCACAATAACTAAACTGACAACAATAACTGAGCTGACCTCAATAACTGTACTGACCACAATAACTGAACGACCACAATAACTGAGCTGACCACAATAAGTGACCGCTGTGATCTGCCATTGTAAATATTATTTCTCACCCCACCTGACATTATGTGACACTTATTCAGTATGTGTCCTACCAAAACACTGCATATGCTCTGATTAACATTTAAAGGGCAAAAATGGATCAGAAACAAAAACAATATCCCATCCCCCAGCCCCTCCCAAAACCTGGTGTGGATGTCTGCTGGAAAGGGGAGCAATTTCATTTCCGACAACAAACATGCTCTACCCTTGATACAGCACTGACTTCAACCAATACCAAGATGTAAAATATGCTGACACAATATTTTATCCTATTTTTCACTGTCTCACCTCATCATTTCTTAGTATGTCTGTATGTATTTAACAATCATGAGAATTCTATCTTTGAAATCTGACTTACGATACATGCATTCTTTTATGATGTGAGCTTTGTTCCAAGTCTCATAAAATAACAAACACATGATTAAAAAATTAAAACAGAGGTATAAATAGGACTGTAGACATAATTAATGTGTGAAGGACTCCACGACCATTGTGTCTTTATTTACCTCTGATTTGGCAATGACAGTTTTGACAAAATCTGGATTAGTTGGGTCCATGTTCTTGTGTAAGAAATCTGCCTGCTCCGTACTGGCCGTTTCAGTACAATTTACTGGATGGGAGAATATACACACATTTTGTTTTGTAACTAGTAAAACTATTGAAGGTAAATTGAGTTCATTAAACTGTAGGGGTTCTGTACAGTACTTAATATTTCTCACATTTAGGGTTACTTTATTATTTAGCTTAATTTAATTCTAATAGGAAGCTGTCGGTATGATCTACGGACAAAGGTTCACAATGTAAACACAGGCATGAGTTACTGTAACCAGAACTAACTTAATGTAAGCAGAGATGTGACTTACTGTAAGCAGAGACGTGACTTACTGTAAGCAGAGACGTGACTTACTGTAAGCAGAGACGTGACTTACTGTAAGCAGAGACGTGACTTACTGTAAGCAGAGACGTGACTTACTTTAAGCAGAGATGTGACTTACTGTAAGCAGAGACAGCTTCAGCATATTGTTTAGGGCACTCCTCTTGTACGGATTTATTTGCAGGCCTTCCTCTGTTCAGTTTCTTGAAGTTTTCAAAGACCATTCGCATGTGAAGAGTGGATTTATTCTTGAGTAAACTAAAAAACTTGCCACTACTTGATGTCCACCGATCATCATCCGACTGAAGGAGAAAATACAAGAAATAACTACCAAGATCAAGACACTCTTATTACACACAACTCAAACTAGATTATTCTCATAATTTCAGAACATAAGTTAACTCCAAAAACTGAACAAAGTTTAGTTATGAAACAAAATAATTATTAAAAATTTATAACCCAGTTGAGTCTTTGTGTAAAACATTTCATTATCCTAGTATGTCACCATTTGAAAACAATTAGTAGGGGAATGGTGTGTTTGGTGGGACAAATTATAGGTTGGTGGGTCTTTAGTAGGGGAATGGTGTGTTTGGTGGGGCAAATCATGGGTTGCAGGTGTTTAGTAGGGGAATGGTGTGTTTGGTGGGACAAATCAAGGGTTGGTGGGTCTTTAGAAGGGGAATGGTGTGTTTGGTGGGGCAAATCATGGGGTTGGTGGGTCTTTAGTAGGGGAATGGTGTGTTTGGTGGGACAAAGCATGGGTTGGTGGGTCTTTAGTAGGGGAATGGTGTGTTTGGTGGGGCAAATCAAGGGTTGGTGGGTCTTTAGAAGGGGAATGGTGTGTTTGGTGGAACTAATCATGGGTTGGTGGGTCTTTATTACTCTTTAGTAGGGGAATGGTGTGTTTTGTGGGACTAATCATGGGTTGGTGGGTCTTGGGTAATTATGTAATGATGCAAACTTATGTTGTTAATAAATAAAAATTAAGCTATATTTTTCTATTATAATGAGTCACTGGTCATTGTTGTCCATATTCACATGTATGAGCTATTTGCACTGAACTTAGCAATGACCATCTATCTCCCTGGCATGTAACAATTACTTAAAACTTTTATGTCAATGATTTATTCCTGCCAACTATTCTAGCCTCCACATAGTAGCCTAGTGTTACGCAATGGCCAGAAAGCGATCTAATGTTACACAATGGCCAGAAAGCCATCTAATGTTACACAATGGCCAGAAAGCAATCTAATGTTACACAATGGCCAGAAAGCCATCTAATGTTATGCAAAGGCCAGGAAGCCTTACCTCTAGAAGTTCTTTAGCATCTTTCTCAGCTTCTTCTTTGTTTGATTTTTCTTTTTTATTTCCCTTGACTAAAGTCAGGAGGAAAGTTTCCACTGGGTTTTTGAAGTTTTCTGAGATGTCACTTTCAAGGCTAGAGGAATTCTCTGAAAAAATAAATGTTAGTTTTTTAAAATCCACTACCCAATATACCCGGCGTTGCCCAGGATTGGATACAGAAAAAACAACAACTTCAACAGCATTTTATTTATCCTCGAAATTAAAGGTCCTGTAAAAAAAAGCAAATAATATGTGAAATATAATATGTCGCCGAAGTAAAAAATTAAAATGTTATATTTTTCTTATAAAAAGGATCTCTTCTGCTTCTGGTAGGGTATGTTGCTGCATCCATGTACTGGCATATGTGTAATGGTTGGGGAAGCAATGCGGCTCTCCTATCAGCTCCTAGCGGATGCCAGGGCAGCCTTGAAATTCTCGATTGATGTCGAGTCTACGGCGGCATTTTCCAGGTGTTTTTCAAGCAATTATTGTGCATGGGAAGAATGATTGTTTATATTGGACTATGTTATACCGAGGCACAGTGAAGCATTTACTATTGTTCCAGATGTAACTACTCATGGAGTTCTCAGATGTGAAGTCAGTGTTTATTGAGCGTTTGGCTCTAATTAAGCGACCTGGCTTCTGTGGGGTGAGATACCTGTTAGCTGCGATGGTCGGCACTGGCCCAGTGACCACTTTATTTAAGAATTTTAGGCAGACCTTTTCTCATCTGTCTTTGAGGGAGGGGATGTCAAATCTTTTTAAGAGGTTAGCGACGAAGCCAGGAGTGGTGGATTTGTAGTCACTTGCGATGAAGCGCACTGCATCACGTTGTATTCACTCCATCTTGTCCATGTCTTGCTTAAGGTATGGGTCCCAGGTGATCGCACCACATTCTAGTAGTGGACAGACGAGTGCGAGATAAGCATTTCGTTTGCAGGTTGTTGGGCAGTGGCACAGATTTCTTCGAATGCAACCAAGTATGGAGTTGGCTTTTTAAAAAATTTAGTTTATATGGAGTGAGCAGTTTAGATTATTCGAGAAGAGAATTCCAAGGTATGGCTTATTTGATACTTGTTTGAGAATGGTCTTGTTTAGAGCGTACATATAAGTTTTTTTTTCTTGAGATGCTCATTGTGTAGCATTTGGTTTTGTTAAATTTCATGCCACATTTGTCCTTTTTTTTTCGTTTCCTGTTGGGACCCCAAAACCCAATCGGAAACCATCCCCTGATGAGATCCATTCCTTGGATGGATCCCATTCCCCAGAGGGATCCTGTTCCCAGGTGGTTCCTGTAAAGATCCCATTCCCCAGAGGGATCCTGTTCCCAGGTGGTTCCTGTAAAGATCCCATTCCCCAGAGGGATCCTGTTCCCAGGTGGTTCCTGTAAAGATCCCAATCCATAGTTAGATCCAAAACTCATATATATTTTTTTTCCCACAAGGCCTTGGATTTTTTCTTTAGGAGGATAAGCTGGTTCCCTTGGTGACCTGACAACAAATCCCCTCTCTCCATGCACCTGGATAACCCAAGGGAACATCATATGTGCATGATACAGCTTGGCACAATTAGCGCCACAGGAGTTGACAGAATGTTCATTGTGTCAATATATATGATACTCTTATTTCAAAACTTATTTGATTATGTAACATAAGTTAACCCCAAGATAAAACAAAAAAAAGTCAAATCTCAATAACAGTTTCATCCTACGTTAATTAATGTTGGGGGAAATAAAAATCTCCTTTGAAATGTACCAACTAAATATATATATATTTGTAATCTTTTCTTTGTTTCTTAAAAGAAAACCACCTTACTTAATTAAAAACAAGTGAAGAAATATTTATTTGGTTCAGACTCTCTGTGTGATTACACTCAAAGGGAATAGCAAAGAAATCTCTCATTTTCACCGCCTCAAACTCAAGAGTATAAGTCCAGCCATTGTTGTGAGAGTGATGTATTGAAGGCATTTACAATTTAATTTCCATTTAATCTTGAGGTTGGACATGGGTGTCAAATCCTAGTTTTAGAAACTATTTTAAGAAATAAATCCTGGGGGTAGAATTATGAAAAGTGTAATAATAGAATAAAAACCTTTTTCATACTCCTCCTTCAGACTTTTCAGTTCCGGGTTGCTAAGGGGCGTGACTTTTTTCACTATGGCAACAGCATCCCCACCCTAGGAAATAAACAGATCATGAGTTACATCAAGGGGAAAGGAATGATCTGATCAACACAGATTATCATTAAACATTTCAAGTTTCAGATATATGCATTTCATTAAAGTATTGGCCTTATAATTTTATAGATTGAAAATGTGAGGATAAAGCTGTTACCCTGACGGTCTTGCCAATACTTTTCCCTTGACCGGTGCTGGGCTCATTGAGAAGGCCTTCAATTAAAACATTCCATTCACTTCCCAGTCCTGTCTTAAGGTCTTGTTCAAGTTCCTGTAATCAGTTATTTGTTGGACTCAGTAATGGTGGCTTAAGCTTACACTTAAAGCGTAATTTAAAGATAAAATTAAAATCCAAAACGTATGTTTTTTTATAAAAGAAAATTTTAAAAATTTACTAAATTAAAAGTAAACAAATACTACAAACACTTAGAAATGAACTTACACAAATACTAAAGTCAACTAGAAATGTACTTAGTACAAATACTACAGCAACCTAGAAATGTACTTAGTACAAATAATACAGTCACGTAGAAATGTACTTAGTACAAATAATACAGTCACCTAGAAATGTACTTAGTACAAATACTACAGTCACCTAGAAATGTACTTAGTACAAATAATACAGTCACGTAGAAATGTACTTAGTACAAATAATACAGTCACCTAGAAATGTACTTAGTACAAATACTACAGCAACCTAGAAATGTACTTAGTACAAATAATACAGTCACGTAGAAATGTACTTAGTACAAATAATACAGTCACGTAGAAATGTACTTAGTACAAATAATACAGTCACCTAGAAATGTACTTAGTACAAATACTACAGCAACCTAGAAATGTACTTAGTACAAATAATACAGTCACGTAGAAATGTACTTAGTACAAATAATACAGTCACCTAGAAATGTACTTAGTACAAATACTACAGCAACCTAGAAATGTACTTAGTACAAATAATACAGTCACGTAGAAATGTACTTAGTACAAATACTACAGCAACCTAGAAATGTACTTAGTACAAATAATACAGTCACGTAGAAATGTACTTAGTACAAATAATACAGTCACGTAGAAATGTACTTAGTACAAATAATACAGTCACATAGAAATGTACTTAGTACAAATAATACAGTCACGTAGAAATGTACTTAGTACAAATAATACAGTCACGTAGAAATGTACTTAGTCTCATCACTTTATGAAGCAAAAGACTTACAACATCATAGTGTTCCTTGTATTTTTCTTTAACATTCTCTCTGTGTTGATAAGGCTTTTTGGCTAGTGTTCTTGTGATGATATCATGTGGAGGAGCTGTAATATTAAAGGCATAAGAAACAATATTTGATTCGTTAAAAATAACAAACACGAATTGAAACAAAGAAAAAGCTCAAGAAATTATTTGATTTTCAGTTAAATTTTTTAAAGTTATTTTTTAATAACTTAAAAATTTTTTTTTTAGAAATTAATGTATCTAATAAGTTTTAAAAAAGCAACGAATTTTAAAAAGTTATTTATAAAACATATACTTACCCATTCTCTTGGCCACTTTGTAAAGCTGTTTAGCATCCATATCTGCCATGTTTTTCTGAGAGTTGGTAGAAAGAATTATCCTTTAACAAATAAATTTTACTTGCCTATGGCATACATCAATGTTACACAGTGTTACAGAGAGAAAATGAAATCAAAATCAGTGGGAAGTAAACACAACAAGAGTCAAGCCCTTTCATCTTCTCACAACTGATCATTTACTCATTTTAAATAATGTTAAATGTTAAATAATAAATTTGTAAAAACTGCATATAAATATAATAAATCTTTTAGGAATCAAGACATGTTAAAATGATGTGAGAATATTAAATTGTCTTCATGAATAGAAAGTCATTTCATTACATAATAGGAAGTAAAGAAAATGTTAGTATAGGCCTATACAAGGGGAAAAGATGACTGAGAATTTTTTAGTGCTTTTAAATAAGATTTTCCAGCTTTCAAATAATTGAATTAATAGTTTATTATAATAAATAATAAATTAACTTCAGATGATCGGTAGGTAAAACTATGAGTTCACTAATAAATTACTAATATGTATGTCATTTTTGAATGACAATATATTTTAAAATTAATTTTAAAAATTCCCTCAAAAGTATATTGCAGATTCTTTACAATTAAATATGTATTTAATCAATTAAGGCTAAAATTAGATATATGAAACAATAAACATGAATTATTATAAAATCAGGTGGTTATAAAGTAGCAACAATTATATTAAAAGTCATATAAAGCAAACATAGTTAGACACATTCATACTGAAACCAAGGAGGAGTACATTTGGTTTGCTCCCAAAAATTGCTTGAGATTTCTGAGCCAGTTCCTAAGGGTTCCAATGATCAGTTAAGCAAATGTATGTTTTTGTCGAGGAAAATTAAAACAGGGCAGTGTTATGGGGTCTAGAATCCAAAAACTGTACTGAATTTATCCAATTTCAAGATAACATAAAGAAAGATTTCAATAATAAAAAGATAAAATTCACTCTCAAGTTAAGGAAATAATTGGTGTGTTTCCTTACATTTATGAAATTAAGAAGTAGCCTACACTAAAACAAGGGAAGAAAATTCTGTAAAGAAAGAAAGAAAAAAAGCAAATGTAATGTAAAAATTTTTAATCTTGCAAGATAAAGATTTTATGATGCACTAGATATGACTTTTTTGTTGACAACATATAGGTACACTCAATAATTTATATGTCTGTTACATTGAGGTTTTGTAAAAAGCTTGTTGTCCTTTGCTCTAATCATATCTTAAAGCTTATATCTGTATGTTTTAATCAGTTCATATTTGAAAAAAAGAAATTTTAAAAAATGTGTAGGTTAGAAAAGTATGGTTATTATTTGATTCCTTTGATTTTGACCAAACACTGATTGCAGTTTTGATCATACACATTTGGAGTGGTACAAAATCTTATATGCCTATAACAGCAAAAAACTATCTCAAAAAAAAAAAATTTAAATAAAAAAGAAAATGTAAAAATCCTTACAAAGTTTAAACAAGCATGAAATTTTAAAATATGGTGCAACAAATCATCACCTTAAAAAATATTAAAGTGACTCTATACGACAGTGAGAATTAAATATAATATTATAGAATACACTTTTTAAAAATCTGCTACAAAAAATGAAAATATATAAGTAAATAAATATATATGCAAATAAAAAAATTATATAATTCAACAAATTAAAACAAACCCCTTCATTATGTTTACGTCGTCTCTCCTTTTCTTTCTTTGGATCCAGATATGGAGATTTGTTGTAAAAGTCATCTTCATCGTCAGAAGCACCTGGTCTGATTCCATAGTACATCCAGAGCTCTCGCTAAAAAGCAGTCAACAAAAGAATATAATTTCTCTTAAAATGTATTATTTGAAATAATGATTGTTTAGTTTGGGTTTAATGGTCACAGGATTTAAATGTACAAAAATTTTACCAACATATATCGTTTTTTTGTTGTTGAAAAAATAAAAATATGATGCACAGTTGAGATTTCATAGTTTCCTAACCTGGAGGGGTGCCATGTGGCATTTCAGGGGGGGGGGAGAGGAAAAGAGATTTACATTTGTTTATAGCCTTACCCTTGCCACCTTTATTCCCCAAACACTGACCCTACTTTAATTTACTTTGAGCAAATTACGTAACACGTATTTTGACTGATTCATATTACTCTCAATAAGTGAAAGTTTGGCAACTTTAAAATATATCTTTAAAAGAACAGAAATTTAAAAAAAAAAACTAATTTGGAAACCCCAATTACTTTTTTATGAGCAAAATGAAACTATTTTCTGCCATTGCTTCAGAGAATTATAAAGCAACTCATTAAGTACTGGATCAGTTGTGCCTAATATTTTACAAACACAGTTATAAGAATTAATATATTTCCATAAGAAAATTAATTACTAATGTACTTTTGCAGTTATTTTTCTGGAAGACGACAATATTCAGGCAAGACACTCACTAAATTAAAGTACCTCCAGAACCACTGACACTTCAATTTGGTACAGTTGTGGGAATTTTATTTTATGCCTTTATGTTCAGCTATATTGAATCCAGTCTTTACCAACAGATCATCATGTTTATTTTATAGATTTACTCACATCTGGATTGCCTTTTTTAGCTGACCGTGACCTCCTGGGAGTGGCTGACCCTTGACTTCTGGGTGTGGTGGACCTGGCTGTCCCAGGTTGGGAATTGCTGGATCTTGGTTGAGCCTGCAAGCACTCACAGCATATAATATATGTTTATATTTATATTTATAGATAGGCAGTAAGGTATTGAACAAAATGTTATGTGGTCTGTGAATCATTGATAAAAAATTTACAAACTGCTCTTAAAATCAGGATACTATAATTAAAGAACAGATTTCAGCGTGATTTGTTTTTAATAAACAATGATTCTAAAGAGAAATGGAAATAAATATCTAAAAAATTCCCTGTTACAGATTAATCTTTAATTTATCCACATGGATTTATAAATGTGTTCATCTTCATTTACTAGTTTGGCATATGAATAAAATTTAAAGTTTTAATCGATCATTTTGACCCTTTTAAAAAAAAAAAATTGAATGTCTGTGCACAGGGAGACAACACCACAAACTTTGTGCAAGAGAGAGACATCATTTGTTTTAATACACTGGTTATCTCTACTGTTTCCCCTTTATTATTATTTTTTACAATTTTCATTCACGTGTTTGATTAACAAAAACAAATTTATATGTTTGAAGTATCTTGATAAAATACATGAATATATAGTTTAAAGTTATCCCAGGTTTGTGATTTGATGTTTTATCAGTTACTCTTTAATCTCACTATTTTAGTAAGTTTGTTAATTTATTAATTTTTTTTTAAATTAAAAAATTGAAAGCTGTTGTATCTTTGTGCCAGCTGTGATATGAACTATAATAAAGTTTAAATTGTTTTCAGAGTTCTTATTTAACAAGTACTTATTTAATATAGATTTCATAACAATGTTAAAAATATTTTATTTTAAGTCCACACAACTACAAGTGGCTGTATTGATTAAAATTGAGTTTATAAGCAGGGAGGTGCGAAGAGGAGCAAAGGGGGCACTTGCCCTGAGCACCAACATCAGCGGTGCCAAAATCATCTTTAGATAGGACATTAATGGTGAATAAAATGATACAATTCTTTGTACTTTACAAAAACAAGGGGCGCCAAAAATCATAACTTTACTGGTAGGCCCCGGGTGGCATTTGTTGTTATATTCTGGTGGGCGCCATTTCAGGGTTCACTTTTCCTCAATATGCAAGATCAAAATTTAGAATTTAGATTGGGAAAGATACTGATACAATTTATTGCGAATGAATTGGTCGTTAAAAAATTTGATCAACTTTTAATTTATGAACAACCTGTTTTTAAACAACTCTACATTCATTTTGTCATTGATGAATTAAACAAAAATATCTTATTGCAAACCACACAAAAAATCAATGGTGTATAAGAATGAGCTGAATGCGTATAAGAATGAGCTGAATGCGTATAAGAATGAGCTGAATGCGACTACAATTATAAGAATGTAAGAATAAATTATTAAATAATTAATACAAAGTAGAAAAGAGCATTGGACTAATTGTGGGGGAAAAAAGCTAAAAATTTGATTTTTTTGCATTAATTTTTCTCAGGGATGATTACAAATATTTGAAGACAATGTGGATATTCTAGACCAAACCAAAACAAATTTGAAAGAGAAATTGTTTTTTTCAAATCATTCTTTATTTCCATTTTGTATTTAAAAAATTACGCAGTGCTCTTTCCCATTTTGCCAAAGAAATTTTCATACGCTTTTAATGGGTGGCAGCTTGTCTCTCTTTTCCTCATCTGAGTCACTGCTTGAGCCAGACTTTGAGTCAGCTCGTCTGTTTCCTCCTTTCTAGAAACACATAAACATAGGAGTATTAAATAACTTATATAGGAATGGGGGTCACATGACATTCACAAAAAACAGATTTAAAGTGCATTTCAATATTCAAAGTTCACCACAGAGTAACTCTTCACTCTCTGGATTGGTAAACTGTTAAAGTCATTAAGGTCACTCATGTTCTATTCGGACCACTTCTACACACAGGTGCCTGACCACTTCTACACACAGGTGTCTGACCATTTACACCCACTGGGGTCTGACCACTTATAAACACAGGTGCCTGACCACTTATACACACAGGTGCCTGACCACTTATACACACAGGTGCCTGACCACTTATACCCACAGGGGTCTGACCACTTATACACACCGGGATGTGACCACTTATACACAAATGTGTCTGACCACTAATACCCACAGGTGTCTGACCACTTATACACACAGGGGTCTGACCACTTATACACAAAGGTGTCTGACCACTAATACACACCGGTGACTGACCACTTATACACACAGGTGCCTGACCACTTATACACACAGGTGCCTGACCACTTATACCCACAGGGGTCTGACCACTTATACACACAGGGATGTGACCACTTATACACAAATGTGTCTGACCACTAATACCCACAGGTGTCTGACCACTTATACACACAGGGGTGTGACCACTTATACACAAAGGTGTCTGACCACTAATACACACAGGTGTCTGACCACTTATACACACAGGTGTCTGACCACTAATACCCACAGGGGTCTGACCACTTATACTCACAGGTGCCTGACCACTTATACACACAGGTGTCTGACCACTTATACCCACAGGTGCCTGACCACTTATACACATAGGTGCCTGACCACTTATACACTCAAGGGTCTGACCACTTATACACTCAGGGGTCTGACCACTTATACCCACAGGGGTCTGACCACTTATACACACAGGTGCCTGACCACTTATACACATAGGTGCCTGACCACTTATACACACAGGTGCCTGACCACTTATACACATAGGTGCCTGACCACTTATACACTCAGGGGTCTGACCACTTATACACTCAGGGGTCTGATCACTTATACCCACAGGTGTCTGACCACTTATACCCACAGGCGCCTGCCCACTTATACCCACAGGTGTCTGACCACTTATACCCACAGGTGCCTGACCACTTATACACTCAGGGGTCTGACCACTTATACACTCAGGGGTCTGACCACTTATACCCACAGGTGTCTGACCACTTATACCCACAGGTGTCTGACCACTTATACACTCAGGGGTCTGACCACTTATACACTCAGGGGTCTGACCACTTATACCCACAGGTGTCTGACCACTTATACCCACAGGTGTCTGACCACTTATACCCACAGGTGTCTGACCACTTATACCCACAGGTGTCTGACCACTTATACTCACAGGTGCCTGACCACTTATACCCACAGGTGTCTCAGTGGGACACACTTTTAATCCCAATGGGGATATAATTTTTTTGGCTGGCACTTTGTGGCAGGGCAGGTTGTGGAGCAGGGATCTTTGCAGGGCCACTACATGGACTATACGCTCTGATCTCAAACTTCTCTATGCACCAGTTGAGGGACATGGGAAACATATTACTATCATTGTTTCATTTTCAAAAAGTGACCGAAATGATCCCTTATATTAGCAAATCCAATAACATTTTTGGTATGAAAAGACCAGAACAGAGCCCCCCCCCCTTCTTTTGTCAACTCAATGATCATTTTTTAGCCTTTTTTTTGGTTATGAAATGATCCAAAAACGTTTTTGCTAAAAACTGCTCATCCTTACAGCAGTTGGATTGTGACCTGGCTGACGGGACGGAGACTTCTTTCTCTGATTTTGTCGTTGCCATGACGACTGCAGCTCCTGTTTGTGTTTGTAATCTTTTTCCTGAGATTTGAAGGAAAAAATGCATTAAAAACTAATTCCCTTTTCTTTTTCTGTCTTTTTTTTGTGTGTGACTGAACGCCGCAACAATAGTAAGATCTGCTTCCATTTGATCAAGAGAACTTGATCACACATTTTTTTTTCTATTAGGAGAGAATTTGTTTGCAAGTACTTAAATACCTCACAATCTTCAACAAAAATCAATTATGAAAAGTGAAATTTAAAAGAAATGAAATTTTAAGAAAATGTAATACCATTTATGCCCGAATTCATCAAAGTTTACATTGAAGTTTAAAACATTAAGAAAACAAAGATGTTACTAAGAAAATAACACAAAAATTTTTTTTTAATGCTATCATGAACACATTCCTGACGTCATCTGTACAGCGAGGCAATGATTACTCTCTAAGCTAAACGCCCACATTGTTCATACCCAGTCGTCAACTTTGTAGGTGGGTTTGGTCTCTTCGATTCTCCTGGCGACCCTGACATTGTCTCGTTCAAGTCTGTCGTGTTCCTTCTGGCGTTGCTCCATGTTTAGGCTGGAAAGAAGGGGGGGGGGGGACATTTAAAAAGTGATTGTACTTTTTATTTTAGTAAAAATTCTCCAAAACATCTCCCTCAACTCTCTCACACATCTCCCTCAGCTCTCTCACACATCTCCCACACATCTCCCTCAACTCTCTCACACATCGCCCTCAACTCTCCCACACATCTCCCACACATCTCCACACATCTCCCTCAACTCTCTCACACATCTCCCTCAACTCTCTCACACATCTCCCTCAACTCTCTCACACATCTCCCTCAACTCTCTCACACATCTCCCTCAACTCTCTCACACATCTCCCACACATCTCCCTCAACTCTCCCACACATCTCCACACATCTCCCTCAACTCTCTCACACATCTCCCTCAACTCTCTCACACATCTCCCTCAACTCTCTCACACATCTCCCCCAGCCATCCCCACCTCTCCCACTCTCTCTCACACATCTCCCTCAACTCTCTCACACATCTCCCTCAACTCTCTCACACATCTCCCACACATCTCCCTCAACTCTCCCCCACATCTCCACACATCTCCCTCAACTCTCTCACACATCTCCCTCAACTCTCTCACACATCTCCCTCAACTCTCTCACACATCTCCCCCAGCCATCCCCACATCTGCCACAGCTTTCCCACACATCTCCCTCAACTCTCTCACACATCTCCCTCAACTCTCCCACACATCTCCCACACATCTCCCTCAACTCTCTCACACATCTCCCTCAACTCTCTCACACATCTCCCTCAACTCTTTCACACATCTCCCTCAACTCTCCCACACATCTCCCTCAGCCATCCCACACATCTCCCACACACAGCTTGATGTTTTCAACCTTACAATAACATTGTATTTTCCATACAATGCTCAGGCATCTGTTGATGAAGATCTGTAGTCTGTTTGGTGTGGTTTATTTTGTTCTCCATGTTTCAGACCCGTACAACATGAATGCTATCATAGTTAAACATTTTTATTTTAGTTTCAGTAGTGATGTAAGATGTTTTCCAAACTGTTTTTTTTTTTTGGATGGGCAAATGCCACTCGTGATCAATTCATTCATAGGTTGATGTCTTTTTCTGTTTCCCCAGATACATTGAGCACACTTCCATGGTATAATAAGTCATCTACTTGATCTTTTAGTTCTTTAGTTGTGGGATATTATTATTATTTTTTTTTTGTGTGGTTTATATTAAGCCCTACTCTCCTTCCAGACTTACCTTGCGTGGTACAGGTAGTAAGGTGATTTCTGGCCATTTTTCACACACTGATAATTATTTTTAATAATTGTAAAGCGCTTAGAGCTGTAAGGTAAGCGCTATACAAAAATGCCTAAATAATAATAATAATAATAAGTCTCGGCTCTTTGATAGTTTAATCAATAGACATTTTTTCCCTTTCTGTAGGAGGGGTCTCTGTTAACCAAATTTTGTTAAACAAATTGTGAAGATAGTTTTAGGACTGTGTAATATATTGTCTGTGCCTGCCACTTTCTTCATTTGGTTGAGCGCCTTCCAAATTTTTTCTTTGACTATCCCTTCTATATTAATGTCCAGTGTTCTTCTTCTGTTTAGGTCAGGTGGATCTAGAGGTGTGTGTCTGTTTAGAGCTTCTTGAACATATTCTTTCCATCTCCCAAGTTGGTCTCAAATTTAGACAGTAGTTTAACTAGTTTGTCTCGTACTTGTACGTCGTAGTTCTCTTTCTTGCCACTCAAGAGTTTAGTGATTTCATATAACTGTTTGATTTCATATAACTGTTTGATATCTCCACTTGCTTCTTCCACCTGTTCACATAAATTATTACAAAGTGTCCGCTTTTCATTTGTAAGCCTTTCTGTGACCTCATTTGAAAGCTGGTTGATATTCATGTTGAGTTTGTTGATTAGGTTTTCTTGTTTTGACTCCGGGAGCGGTTTACTGTTTGCTTGGCGTTTTTTATATCCTTGGATTCTTGGCCATATCTCGTCGCTAATCCAGTTTTTGTTTTTTGTTTATTGGGACAGGGTATAATATTTCTGTACACTTTCCTATAATTTGTCTGGGTCAAATCTGCTTCTTTTGTTTGTAAGCTCCGGAGTTTGTCTGGGTCAAATCTGCTTCTTTTGTTTTTGAGCTCCGGAGTTTGTCTGGGTCAAATCTGCTTCTTTTGTTTTTGAGCTCCGGAGTTTGTCTGGGTCAAATCTGCTTCTTTTGTTTGTGAGCTCCGGAGTTTGTCTGGGTCAAATCTGCTTCTTTTGTTTGTGAGCTCCGGAGTTTGTCTGGGTCAAATCTGCTTCTTTTGTTTGTGAGCTCCGGAGTTTGTCTGGGTCAAATCTGCTTCTTTTGTTTGTGAGCTCCGGAGTTTGTCTGGGTCAAATCTGCTTCTTTTGTTTGTGAGCTCCGGAGTTTGTCTGGGTCAAATCTGCTTCTTTTGTTTGTGAGCTCCGGAGTTTGTCTGGGTCAAATCTGCTTCTTTTGTTTGTGAGCTCCGGAGTTTGTCTGGGTCAAATCTGCTTCTTTTGTTTGTGAGCTCCGGAGTTTGTCTGGGTCAAATCTTCTTCTTTTGTTTGTGAGCTCCGGAGTTTGTCTGGGTCAAATCTGCTTCTTTTGTTTGTGAGCTCTGGAGTTTGTCTGGGTCAAATCTGCTTCTTTTGTTTGTGAGCTCCGGAGTTTGTCTGGGTCAAATCTGCTTCTTTTGTTTGTGAGCTCTGGAGTTTGTCTGGGTCAAATCTGCTTCTTTTGTTTTTGAGCTCCGGAGTTTGTCTGGGTCAAATCTGCTTCTTTTGTTTGTGAGCTCTGGAGTTTGTCTGGGTCAAATCTGCTTCTTTTGTTTGGTTTTATTAGCTTTTTTTTTTTTGGCCACCGCCAGATGGCGGTCTGATCCAATCAACTTTCTGACCCACTATCTGACCCTCTTCTTGTTTGTACGTCCTGTGATGTTTTTCTTCTATTTTGGCGTATAGCACTGTGGTGGCATTGGTTCTCTATTGTTACTTTTTTAGTTGTTGTTTTTTGGTCTGGTGAGACCCATGTCACTTTGTGCCGTTTTTTTGTTTGTAAGAAGATGCTTCCACCTATCATCACATCGCCTCTTATCACCACATCGTCCATGTGTGCACATTGATTTCTCTCTCAATTTGTTATCATTTCCATCTTTATCATTCATGTCTCCCTCGGGGATCAATATATCTCTTTTAGGTACTTAATCCACCATTCTTTGGAGTTGTTCATAGAATATAACTTTATCTTCTTTAGGTACAAGCTTGGCAGCGGCATAGCCCATGATGATATGTATATTCTTCAATGTAGACAATTCTGAAAAATGGTTCCTATTCCAATAGATTTTGTAAAGCTCCTTTGTTTCAGAAGAGTGCCACTCCATTTCCGAGGATGCCTTCTCCTTCTTCATCTTTTGTAGAGAAGAGCATAGTTTCATCTAAATATACAAGTGTTCCATCGTACTTCACTCAGGCCCAAGATTTGCAGTTTCTATTTTGTCCTGTCTTTAGCAACTTGGGCACTTCTTCCAGGTTCTTGCAAGGTTCGGAAACTCCATGTTCACAATTAGAATGATGCCTTTTGAATAAGAAGTTTTTTTTTTCTTTTTCATCGGCTTGAGCAGTGTGGTCAGTGTGGTTAGTTCTTTCAACTTTCACCACACAGCTGATTGACATCCTTTCTGAATTATCCCCTTTATCCTATCCCACAACCCCAAGGTTTAGGGGAGGGCGAAGGAGGGATGGAGGTGCACCTTTTGCCTGGCACCTTTCCCAAGAGACCTGTCCGGTATGCTCCCGCCAGAACAGCTCGGATAGTCATTGGGACATGCAAGCTGTACGTTAGGACATGCAAGCTGTACGTTAGGACATGCAAGCTGTACGTTAGGACAACGCGTGTGCATATAGTTACATCCGGTATTGATGTGTATATCAGATGTGTGGTAATAAAATACGAACGTGATTAGAAAGATATTTACCTTTTACTTCTTTTCTTATTATTGTTATTGTTCCTGTTGAACTTGTCTTCTTTTGCATTCATAATGTCAGCCATCCTGGTCAACAAAAGCATGTTGTTTCTGTCAATCTCCCTCTTCTTCTGCTCCTCTTTCTGTGGAGTTAAATGAAAGAGGCATTGAGATTAAGGGGGCGTTAGCGATGAATACACAGGGGCTCTAAACGATTAAAGCAGCAGCAAGGCAGACAATTTTGAAAAAAAGGTAAAAATATGCTGAATAAGCTGAGCAGTTCAGGGTGACAACAAATCAACAAATGATGACCAAAGCAACAATATAGTCTGGTGGGTAGGTTGTATGGGTTGGGTAGGTTGTAAAAGATCGGTAGATTGTATAGGTTGGGTATGTTGTGAAAGGTGGGTAGGTTGTGAAAGGTGGGTAGGTTGTGAAAGGTGAGTAGATTGTGAAAAGTGGGTAGGTTGTGAAAGGTGAGTAAGATGTAAAAAGATGGGTAGGTTGTGAAAGGTGAGTAGATTGTGAAAAGTGGGTAGGTTGTGGAAGGTGAGTAGGTTGTGAGAGATGGGTACAATATTCTTATGGGTAGGTTGAGAACAGTGGGTAGGCTGTAAAAGGTGGATAGATAGAATATTATGGGTAGGATTGTGATGAATGGTAAGATAGCCATGATCTATCAGCTAGATTGTGATGAATGGTAAGATAGCCATGATCTATCAGCTAGATTGTGATGAATGGTAAGATAGCCATGATCTATCAGCTAGATTGTGATGAATGGTAAGATAGCCATGATCTATCAGCTAGATTGTGATGAATGGTAAGATAGCCATGATCTATCAGCTAGATTGTAAATAGCTTGATTTTCAATTGACGTTGGCTTTATTATCATTAGGCCCATTTTCGAATGACATGATTTGGCAGCGACACAAGAAGTTATTGGTTTGACACCCACATTCAATTGGTTTGACAGTCACGTGTCACTGGTTTGCGAGTCACGTGTCACTGGTTGGACAGTGACGGGTCACTGGTTTGACAGTCACGTGTCACTGGTTGGACAGTCACGGGTCCCTGGTTTGACATTCACGTGTCACTGGTTTTACAGCCCCTTGTCACTGTGTTGACAGTCACATGCCATTAGTTTGACAGCCACATGACATTGTGTTGACAGCCAAGTGCCACTTACAGCGAGAGAATTCATCAACTGAGCCGCCGTCAAATTATCGATTTCACTGGAAGTTAATCAGTTCGATTATTATAACTCATTTGAAAACCTAGTTAGTATCGAATCTAAATCTTGGTGTCAAACTTTTACTTCTATTTAAAACAGAAATAGTTGATCTTTATTTGCGTGCTTTCACTGTGGCCCCACAAAGCATGATGCAAGAGTTAAACCAATGACGTCAAGAAAGGCGCTGGTGATGTAAAGAAATAATGTAACAATGTTAACAAAATACAAAGCCAGGACTTTAGTGCAGGACAGGACTTTAGTGCAGGACAGGACTTTAGTGCAGGACAGGACTTTAGTGCAGGACAGGACTTTAGTGCAGGACAGGACTTTAGTGCAGGACAGGACTTTAGTGCAGGACAGGACTTTAGTGCAGGACAGGATTTTAGTGCAGGACAGGATTTTAGTGCTAGACAATAAGGTAACTGCTTAACTTCCAGACTGAAGATTTTAAATACACTTTTCAGTTTTTAGGGTGAAGACAGGAATTTCTCTATAATAGCAGGATCAGTTGAATATTTGAAGAACAGCAGGATCAATTTTCTGTTTGAAGAGCAGCCGGCTCAGTTGATTACTTGAAGAGCACAAGAGCCTGTTGCCTATTTGAAGTGCAGCAAGGTAGGTTGCCTATTTGAAGACAACAGGGACAGTTGCCTATTTGAAGAGCAGCAGGATCAGCTGCCTATTTGAAAAGCTAACTAGCTTATATTAAACAACTTCCATTTCTCGTTACTGGAAATTTGATCGAAAGAAATTTCATCGACGGTAAATTGATCGAACGGAAATTTGGTCGAATCTTTTTTTTTCTTCAAGTCACGCGTTAAAATGTTCGTCAAATTTCTGTTTGAACGCACTCGACTATGTAGTAAAAAAAAATTAATGCGTTCAAAAAGAAATTTGAAGCAAAATTTTAACGTAAAAACTGAAAAAAAGATTCGATCGAATTTCCGTTGATCAATTTACCGTCAACGAAATTTCTTTCGATCAAATTTCCGGATACGTCCATTTCTAGCATCGTTTCCTGTTTAAGTAAATCCTCGGATTTTCTGGATATTTCTATATATAAAGGAGTGGGTGTCAACAGTGGCGTACCTAGGGGTGCGAAGGGGGCAACCGCCCCGGATGGCACTTAGGTTAATGCTTACGGGCAGCATAATATAACAGATGTGAGTGTAGCGCAATTTTGGAAGGTACGCCATTGGATATCCCGCAAGTTCTGAAAAGCAACATTATTTGTCTCGGGTTCTTGGGGAGAGAAAGACTCCATAGAAAGACTCCATAGAGACACTCCATAGAAAGACTTTTCGTACTTTCATAATTGTCAGTTGAATCTACTTTCTAAGACATTTCTTTACTCTCTTTGGCCGGGCGGAAAATTGTATGCTAGACCTCAAACGTGCACGTCGACTTATTGATAAGCATGTCCGCTTTTCGTCATTACAGGCTTAGAACTTGACAGTCGTAAGACGTAACAGAAAGAATATTTATTTTTGCTTACCGGTCGTTATATTACATATGAATTTTGATACCAACAAACTTCTAACATTAATTAACAATGTGTACAAGATGAAAAATATCGAAAAATGTGAGAGATTTTTTTTACAATATTGTAAAAGAAACTGTGAAATAATATGAAACCGGCAGGGGAGGCGGGACAATTATTCCTGTCAAGCCGGGACAATTATTCCGATTAAACCCAAACTATGATTCCGATCAAGCTGGTCCATGGGCGCCCGCAGAAAACTTTCTAGGGGGAGGGGCAAAAAAATCGATTAACTTTCCAGGGGGGGGGAATTTTTAGTAATGTTTTAATATAGTTTTAATTTGCTGTAGCGTATTTGTATGGTGAACGAACGGACAGGACATCAAGTAACTAAGCTTCTCTTTATTTTCTCTTTACTTTAATACATTATTTGTCTATTTTTGTCTAAATTTTTTTTATCCAATCAATCCAGGGGGGGGGGGGGCAAGTGCCCCACCTTGCCCCTACCTGCGGGCGCCCATGAGCCGGTCTAAACTTAGCCGAGTACAAGCTTGTGGACTGGAGTTCGGTCCCCAGCAAAAGCATTAAGGCGGTATGACAGTCACAGTGAACGGAGCACAGTTAAACATAGGAAACACGGTTTGTCTTCTACGGCATCTCGGTCTATTTCCAGTCATCTTGACTAAGTCCTGCCATTGGAACAGTTAGGCAAGGAGAGAGCGAGGCTCACGAATTGACTAACTTTTAAACAAAATACAGCTATTACTCAATTGGTTTCAAATTCACATTATATTTTCAACATCGCATTATGTGTTCCACATCACATTATGAGTTCAACATCACGTGATTTGTTCATCATATGTAAAATTTAAGCAACAGAAAATTTTGGCAATCTGTAAAATAACGACTGTAGGGTAACGACTGTAAAATAACGACAGTAAGATAGCCACTGTATTTAAAGTGGGAGAGCCAAGTAATTTTTATCCCGGTAGTTAAGTCACATTTCAAACTCACGTGTTAAATCCATCCATGGTGTAAATGTTATTATCTCAGAATATGATATTTAAATAAGATAGTTCCCACACGTACACACACACACGCTGCAGTGTTTAAACTAATAACTTATTAGCGCCACAAGCAGCACAAATTAATGAGATCTTAAGACCGCGCTGTAAGGTAGTCACTACGTCTTAACAACGCAGTACGCCACAAGTGTATTGACGACGATCAAACTCGACGTGTCCATTGATCCCTGTGTCCTTGAAGACTGACATGTACACCGGCACTGGTAAACCAGAGTCACACTTGAGATCACATGTCAACCAGTGGATGTCTGGGAGCGAGCAGCACGAAATGCAGAGACGAAAGGTGGACCAATGGTTGTTATGTAGCCGCAAACATACATACGGGATCTCTATGGGTGGGTAGAGAGGTAGCAGTTGGTGTGGTGAGATGGTTGGCTGTTGGTGTGGTAAGATAGTTGGCGGTTGGTGTGGTAATATATTTGGCTGATGGTGTGGTAAGATAGGTAGCTGTTGGTGTGGTGAGATAGTTAGCTCTTGGTGTGGTAAGTTAGTTAGCTGTTGGTGTGGTGAGATAGGTAGCTGCTGGTGTGGTAAGATAGGTAGCTGTTGGTGTGGTAAGATATTTAGCTGCTGGTATGGTAAGATAGTTGGCTGTTGGTGTGGTAAGATATTTAGCTGCTGGTATGGTAAGATAGTTAGCTGCTGGTGTGGTGAGATATTTAGCTGTTGGTGTGGTAAGATAGTTAGCTGCTGGTGTGGTGAGATAGGCAGCTGCTGGTGTTGTGAGATAGACAGCTGATGGTGTGGTAAGATATTTAGCTGCTGGTGTGGTAAGATATTTAGCTGCTGGTGTGGTAAGATAGTTAGCTGCTGGTGTGGTGAGATAGCTGGCAACAGCCGTGCAAAGGTCCGTTTAACTTATGTTATCTCTGGTAAATTGTGTCTCGAGGATGATGAATGATTTTTTGTTCGAAAGATAGTAGTGGATACTTTGGGAAAGGTAAAAATGGTTAATTTGCACAAAAGAAATAAATATAGTTCGTGAAATGCATAAAAAAAGTGTACTATTTGTAAATCTGATAATTTTTATAAGTTAAAAATGGGTTGAGATAGAAAAATGGTTAATTTGAAATAGTAAAATGGGAAATTTGTGGAAGGTTAAATGAGTAATTTGAGATAGTAAAAAAGGGTAATTAGAGAGAGTAAAATGCTAATTCGATATAGTAATATGGGTAATTTGAGATAGTAAGTGGATAATTTATAAAAGTTAAAACTGGGTTGAGATCGAAAAATGTGTAATTTGAAATAGTAAAATTAGTAATTTGTGAAAGGTGAAATGAGTAATTTGAGATGGTAAAACTTGGTAATTTGAGAGAAAAAAAATGCAAAATTTGATATCGTAAAATGGGTAATTTCAGATTGTTAGTGGATATTTTGTGAACTGTAAAATGGATAATTTGTGAAAACTGACAATTTTTAATTTTTTTAAAAGTTAAAGCGGATATTTTATTAAAGTTACTTGATGGGTAATTGGTGATAGTAAAATGGTTAGCTTGTGTGTGTAGGCCAAGCAAACCCGTTTTTTGTGCAATTGCTAAAGTGGATGGGTTGTTTTTGTTCCTTCTCATATCTGGCAGCTAATCATAACATTAGCTTGACAGCATTGTGCATACTTCTGAATGAATCAACGCGGCTGTACGAGTCCAAAGGTTAATCGAATGGACGCGACTACACAATGAGAAGAATCGATTCCATTATGAACAATGGCCAGACCGAGTTCATTAACTGAAAGCTGCGTAAACATCGATTGGATTCGAAGTTGTCAGCGTTCGATTATTTTCAACATTGGAGGCCAGGAATGCGTGAGTATCGAATCTAAATGTTAATGTCCAACATTTATCGTAATAATTATCGGAGGATCGACGTGTTCTAATGTATCGACACTAAAGAACAACTGTGCTGAGTAACTGTCGTTGGTAAAGTGTGACTGGTGGTGTCATTGTAAGGTGTATTCCACAGATCACACATTGCAACGTAAGCCATTTATTATTATTTAAAACTTCATCCCGAATCTTGTGTTTACATTTGGGCGTCTACTGTCAGTATTTTATAAACACTAAAACGGAAATTGCGTTTAAAAAAAATAAAGTATATATTTGCATCGAAAACAATAACACCATTTTGTAAACCTCTTTAACGCCTTGTGTATTTTTCAAATTTCATTTTCAAATGATGGGATGGAGCTAATGTATCGCTGTGAGTCAGCTTCCCCTTGATCTCATGATGGCGTCCAATATTTTCAGAGCTAGTCTTCCACTGCACAAATGTGGCGTTTTCATTTTGGCTAACCATACTTCCCGTTTTTACCAGGATGGTCCCGTTTTTACCAGGATAGTCCCGTTTATACCAGGATGGTCCCGTTTTTACCAGGATGGTCCCGTTTTTAACAGGATGGTCCAGGTTTTACCAGGATGGTCCCGTTGTCACCAGAATAGCCCGGTTTAACCAGGATGGTCCCAGTTTAACAGCGCTGTTTCTGTGTCCCAGCCTTTGTGATATTCTGTCCCGGTTATATAACCATTGAAAATTTTACATTTTAACTGTCATGTTAGTGTTAGAGAGTATCGTCAATATTGCTAATCTCAGAACTTTTGGTTGGTATCTGACTCCGGATTAAATGAGACTTGGATAGAATTCTATGTGCAGAGACCGTCTAGTTCTTAACGTCTTTTTTTTCATCTTTTTTTTTAAACGAATCGGTCGTTTATTGTTGAATAAGTGCACTGTCCAAGTGTATGTGTGAGGACTCTTTCAATATGAGGCATGCACTGTCCAAGTGTATGTGTGAGGACTCTTTGAATATGAGGCTTGCACTGCCCAAGTGTATGTGTGAGGACTCTTTGAATACGAGGCTTGCACTGCCCAAGTGTATGTGTGAGGACTCTTTGAATATGAGGCTTGCACTGCCCAAGTGTATGTGTGAGGACTCTTTGAATACGAGGCTTGCACTGCCCAAGTGTATGTGTGAGGACTCTTTGAACATGAGGCTTGCACTGCCCAAGTGTATGTGTGAGGACTCTTTGAACATGAGGCATGCACTGTCCAAGTGTAAATGTGAGGACTCTTTGAATACGAGGCTTGCACTGCCCAAGTGTATGTGTGAGGACTCTTTGAATACGAGGCTTGCACTGCCCAAGTGTATGTGTGAGGACTCTTTGAACATGAGGCGTGCACTGTCCAAGTGTATGTGTGAGGACTCTTTGAATATGAGGCTTGCACTGCCCAAGTGTATGTGTGTGGACTCTTTGAACATGAGGTGTGCACTGTCGAAGTGTATGTGTGAGGACTCTTTGAATATGAGGCTTGCACTGCCCAAGTGTATGTGTGAGGACTCTTTGAATACGAGGCTTGCACTGCCCAAGTGTATGTGTGAGGACTCTTTGAACATGAGGCATGCACTGTCCAAGTGTAAATGTGAGGACTCTTTGAATACGAGGCATGCACTGCCCAAGTATATGTGTGAGGACTCTTTGAATATGAGGCGTGCACTGTCCAAGTGTATGTGTGAGGACTCTTTGAACATGAGGCATGCACTGCCAAAGTGTATGTGTGAGGACTCTTTGAATACGAGGCTTGCACTGCCCAAGTGTATGTGTGAGGACTCTTTGAACATGAGGCGTGCACTGTCCAAGTGTATGTGTGAGGACTCTTTGAATATGAGGCTTGCACTGTCCAAGTGTATGTGTGAGGACTCTTTGAATACGAGGCTTGCAATGCCCAAGTGTATGCGTGAGGACTCTTTGAATACGAGGCTTGCACTGCCCAAGTGTATGTGTGAGGACTCTTTGAATACGAGGCTTGCACTGCCCAAGTGTATGTGTGAGGACTCTTTAAATACGAGGCTTGCACTGCCCAAGTGTATGTGTGAGGACTCTTTGAACATGAGGCGTGTACTGTCCAAGTGTATGTGTGAGGACTCTTTGAATATGAGGCTTGCACTGTCCAAGTGTATGTGTGAGGCGTGCACAAAATACTCCACCTGTAGCCTTTTACCCCCATCCCCTTTATACAAGAAGTTAGAAGCAATATGGTAGAGTGTTCTCTCAGTAATCTTCTCATTGACTGGTGATGAAAAAAATATATGGTAAGCCTACCTCTAAATGACTTCCTCAGTTCTAGAGGATCTTCGCATTAAAGACTCATTAAAAAATGAAATAAATCAATATTTATTCAGATTAGTGATTCACGGCGTGGGTTTGTTGTTTTGAAGGTGGACAATTTGAAGTGTATGTACGGGGACATTTTGTCTCTAGCGCATCCGTTGATTGAATGCCCAGCACTGGGTGTTGGGGGTGGGGGAGGATTCTACCCCAGGTTACTTGTGGTGGTGGGGCCAATCTTGCTTTTCATGGCTGTGTGCTTACTATGACGCAGGTGACAACACAAGGGGGGGGGGGGTTTTTTTTTGGGGGGCGGGAGGTATGGAAACACTTACAACTTATAAAGATAAGTTTAGCTGCAAGTTATCTTGTAGGTGAATAAGTCAATTTGACAGCGTAGGCCCTATGACGTCATTGTCGGAACATGAAGCGTTCATATGGTATCCAAAAGAGAGCGTATGGAAAAAAACAAACAAAAACCAATAGTTTTAAAAACGTAAAATTTGCAGATGGGAAAATAAAGATTTGGTAAATCCGGAGAATAGCGATGGCCGCCATCTTGGTTGACACAACCAGTTAATACTGTCACTAAACCTATCCCTAAATCGATCCCTATGCCTAGCCTGAACCCTAATTTACTGCAACTATGGCGGCCATCTTGGGTACCGTTCTCCGGTTTAGCCAAAGATTCTAGCAAAGATATACAAAAAGAAGTTATATTTAAGCAGTTTGGAGGGGAAATGCGTGCCAAAGCAGGAGAGGACACTGACCTCAAGTTGCTTGAGTCTGAGTTCAAGATGGAGGTAAGTGGGCGGAGCTGTGTTGTCAATCTGGGCAGGCATTCTCTGCATCTGGTGGAGAGAAATATTACCGAAAACTTGGTTGCCAGGTTGCAAAGTCTTTTTTTTTTTCTTTTTTTAAACAATGAAACTTCTTAAGAGTAAATAGGATGACAACAGGCATGTTGGCATGAGCTCACTTCAACACAACTTTGCACTTACCGAGATCAAATCTTGAAAGCTGCCTCCCTAAAGAATACCAGCACGCTATAATATAAAGACAGCTCCCAGTACTCTCACATTCGTTGACTCAACAACAGACTAAAAGATGTGTTAAACTTTCAAGGCATTGAGTGTGTGTGTGTGTGGGGGGGGATGAGGTGGGGTGTGTGAGGTGGGGTGTGTGAGGTGGCGTGCCATAGTCAGAGGGAAACCATGTGGTTGACCAGTTTGATAAGGGCTGTTATTTCCTTGGAATCTGATGGGCTACATCTGAAGAGCGAGCGTAGGTCATATACACGAATGAAGATATTGAAGCATTGACCAACATCAGACCTGATCGTGCTAGATAAACTGACTTTCTGTCTGTGATAGTTTAACTGAACTTCTGTCTGTGATAGTTTAACTGACCTGTCTTTTATAGCTGAACTGACCTTTGTATGGGATAGCTAAGGTAGCCTTCTGTCTGTTGTAGTTTAACAGACCTGTCTTTTATAGCTTAACTGACTTTTGTCTATGATAGCTAAACTAGCCTTCTGTCTGTGGTAGTTTGACTCACTGTCTGCGATAGTTTAACTGACCTTATGTGAGTGTTAGTTTAACATACCTTCTGTCTGTGATAGTTTAACTGACCTTCTGTCTGGGATAGTTTAACTGACCTTCTGTCTGTGATAGTTTAACTGACCTTCTGTCTGTGAATAAGGAGATGTCTGTTGTGTTCCTTTTCCGGTAACATCCGGGCCTCTCCGTGCTTGGCGGCCATGGTGGACGTCTGAACTTGATTCCTAACTGAACAACTCGATCTTCAAATCCTGAAATATAATTTAACGAACATTACACTGATGTCAGATTAAATTGCTCTTTAAACAGCAGGGCACACCCTACAAACAAAACAATGAGCTACATCCTACAATGTGAAACATCCTACGACCACCACAATAAGCCTCACCATATGACCACCACAGTGACACACTACGACCACCACAGTGACACACTACGACCACCACCGTGACACACTACGACCACCACAGTGACACACTACGACCACCACAGTGACACACTACGACCACCACACGCCATATGACAACCCCAGTAAGACACAACCTACGATCATCACAGTGACACACTACGACCACCACACACCATATGATAACCCCAGTAAGACACAACCTACGATCACCACAGTGTCACACTACGACCACCACACACCATATGACAACCCCAGTAAGACACAACCTACGATCACCACAGTGACACACTACGACCACCACACACCATATGACAACCCCAGTAAGATACACACTACGACCACCACAGTGACACACTACGACCACCACAGTGACACACTACGACCACCACAGTGACACACTACGACCACCACAGTGACACACTACGACCACCACAGTGACAGACTACGACCACCACAGTGACACACTAAGACCACGACAGTGACACACTACGACCACCACAGTGACACACACTACGACCACCACAGTGTGACACACCATTTGACAACCACAGTAAGACACATTCTCCGACTCCACAGTGACACACTACGACCACCACAGTGACACACTACGACCACCACAGTGACACACTACGACCACCACAGTGACAGACTACGACCACCACAGTGACACACTAAGACCACCACAGTGACACACTACGACCACCACAGTGACACACACTACGACCACCACAGTGTGACACACCATTTGACAACCACAGTAAGACACATTCTCCGACCGCCACATTAACAAAACAGGTTAGACAACTATACGACGACCGAAGACAACATTTTTACCGAATAATGGCACATGAACTTTTTGTTTAATGTTTTGATTGTTTGCCAAGAAACTTAAAATAAGTTTACGTTGACATAAACATTTTGATGCTAAGATAAACATTTTGACATTCCCTAAATTTCAGTGACTTTAAAAAAAATGTATTACAACCCACAATAAGAACATTGGGTGATTTGTGCTGACATAGAGCAGCGACCCTTAACCTTTTGGCAGCGCCGAAAACACATCTCCAATTCAACACATTTCTCGCACCCATTCCTTGGATAAAAAAAAATATTTTTCAGGTTAGTAATATGCATACATAAATAGGTGTCCTCATACATATATAGGTGTTCCATAGGCGTAGTTAAGGGCGCAGAGGAACAGATGTCCCTGGGCGCCAGACTAGTTGGGGGCGCCAAAATATGTTTTGATATTATTTTATTGATGAAAATAGTGGGTTTGAGAGTTGGAAAAAAAAAGGGAGACGCTTTAAAATGAATCTTGTCCCCGGGCGAAAAACACTCTAGCTACGCCTCTGAGGTGTCCCCATACTCACATAGGTGTGCTCATAAATGTATAGTTGTCCTCATAAATAAATAGGTTTCGCCTGTAATAAATGTGTCATATATTCAATTTTTAAAAATCATATCCAAACTATTGATAACAGTGGAGAGGTTAGGATTAGGGTTAGTGTTGGGGTTACGGTTATGGTTGGGGTTAGGGTTGGGGTTAGGGTTGGGGGTTAGGGTTGGGGTTAGGGTTGGGGTTAGGGTGAGGGTTGGGGGTGGGGTTAGGGTGAGGGGTGGGGTTAGGGTTGGGGTTGGGGTTGGGGTTAGGGGTTGGGCTAGGGTTGGGGAAGTAGTGAAGTAGGGTTGGGGTTAGGGTGAGGGTTGGGGTTGGGGTTAGGGTGAGGGTTGGGGTTAGGGTTGGGGTTAGGGTTGGGGTTAGGGTTTGGGTTAGGGTTGGCGTTAGTGGTGGGGTTAGGGTTGGGGTTAGGGTTGGGGTTGGGGTTGGGGTTAGGGTGATGGTTGGGGCTAGGGTTAGGGTGAGGGTTTGGGTTAGGGTTGGGGTTATGGCTTGAGTTAGGGTTGGGGTTATGGTTAGGGTTAAGGTTGGGGTTTAGGGTTAGAATAAATCATTTTTTGAGATGTTATCATTTCACTTTCATGTTGTTTGTTAAATTAAGCAGATTCGACACCTAGACATAAACCTATTGGCTAATGCTAAATAGAATTCGTTAAAACTTTATTGTCAGAAACCTGGACTCTGAGGATTAAATCCATCCAACAGTTTAAGAACCACTGGTAGCCTTATTATTTACTATAAACTTGCGCGTTCTTATACCTGTAGTTTATTTTCTCGTCTAAAGCTGATTGGACCTAAAAACATTTATTTTTTTCAACAGAGCACACGCTAAAATACAAAGCGATGTATGCAGATCCGTTTCTTCGAGCTGTGCTTCAGAACAAACTCACACACCCAGCAACTAAACCACTTTACGTAAATAGACTTCCATTGGCACGTATTTCAATGCATGTCCACCCTGATCTAGTGGCGCAGTCATGCGATTGTGCACATTTAGACGTCAGCGGACCTTTTGGCCGGGGTGAGCCCCAGGTAAAACAATTTTAATAATTAATCGCGAGATATAATCGAAGTTCAATAGAACTGATCAATACGGTTAGTTGATTTAACTCAAAGCGAAGGGACATTAGAAATGAAGCACGAAGTTGTTGTTGAATGGAACCTGCCGCCCAAGTAGTGCGAGGTCTGACATGGGAGAGAATAGTTCTAAACCTGGTGACCTCCCCTTACTCGTGTTACTTGGACGGAAATAAGACAGGTTGTGGATAGTGTTATGAGGAGACAGGTTGTAGATAGTGTTGTAAGAAGAGCTCAACACCAAATAGAGAGACAGACACCACTAAAGGTAAATGGGTAAAAGTAGACGGACACCACTAAAGGTAAATGGGTAACAGCAGACAGACACCACTAAAGGTAAATGGGTAACGGCAGACAGACACCACAAGGTAAATGGGTAACAGCAGACAGACACCACAACGTAAATGGGTAACAGCAGACAGACACCACAAGGTAAATGGGTAACAGCAGACAGACACCACTAAAGGTAAATGGGTAACAGCAGACAGACACCACAAGGTAAATGGGTAACAACAGACAGACACCACTTAAGATAAAAAAAACAACAAACACAATAAACTTGCAGAGGTTTGTGATGAACTGAAAACATTTTAAGACAGGGGGGTCTCAAACTCAAATCTTCCGGGGACCGCAGGAGGCATAGTCTGATTGAGACTGGGCCGCTATCAAGTATTCCTCAAAAAGCGATTACAAATTCAATAAAGTAAAAATGTTACAATCTGTTAAACCTTTAGTAATAACAAATACTTTAAAGGTTCTCAAGAATTAGGCTTCACTTTCTTCCTCCTACTGCTTGTCGCCAGAGGCCTGACAGCGCAAGTGACCAATGGGACAGGTTCGGAATTTCCCACACGTAAATATTAGCGGCAATTTTATTAGGGATTCTTTGATTCTGTGTCAGGTTGGTACGATTTACACAATTTATGGTCGTGCATTACCCACTGACATATTAAAATTTTGACAATGTATATATAATATGCGAAGCGTGTTTTCTGAAAACCGCACTTTGGCCGCCATGTTTGTTGCATAAAATGCTACAAATTAAAAACTTTTAGTCCGATTTTAAAACGGATCTTACCATTGTAATCAACGTCCAAATCTATACAAACATAATAAATATCAGAATTAGACTAGTCGGTGAGGTTCGACTGAAACCGTCGCGGAGGTTCACACTATAGATATGAGAATGGGGAAACCACGCGGGCTGCATTAACACTAAATTTGCTGTCATGTCGAGGACGCAAATGGCCCGCGGGCCGCGAGTTTGAGAACCCTGTGCTAAGACATTAAGAAATAAATGAAGGGACTGCTTACAAGCTATGTAAATGAATGAAATAGTGAAACGAGGTATGTGGAAGCTTGAAATAAGGTAACAGGACATTCTAGTTTTACCGCTGCGTAGTTTTCTGGTAGACATGTTGAATACGTCACAACAACATAACAAAAGCAGCCGCTATCCCAAGGGGAAGCATGCCGCTCAGGCAGTTTAACAGCAAGCTTCATTGCTCGGGTCGATGGCTTTTATATCATCGCCTCAATCAACCAACAGTGCAATGACTTCTACAATCATAACACTGTAACTACAATCATAGCACCCTAACTACAATCATAGCACCGTAACAACAATCATAACACTGTAACTATAGACTGTTAAAGACTACATATTTTACTCTCCCCCCCCCCCCACTTTTGTTTTGGTAACGTAAGGGGCGGACCAATATTTCTGACGCCCCTGCCATCAATTCTGCAGTTGACCAAACATGCCGCACATAACTATTTATATGCATAAATTATGTCACTTTAAGTTACTATAAGTACGACCTTATGTCACACCATAACTCTGACTTTTAGCTACTTTAACTATCACTTTAAGTTACTATAAGTACGACCTTATGTCACACCATAACTCTGACTTTTAGCTACTTTAACTATCACTTTAAGTTACTATAAGTACGACCTTATGTCACACCATAACTCTGACTTTTAGCTACTTTAACTATCACTTTAAGTTACTATAAGTACGACCTTATGTCACACCATAACTCTGACTTTTAGCTACTTTAGCTATTACTTTAAGTTACTATAAGTACGACCTTATGTCACACCATAACTCTGACTTTTAGCTACTTTAGCTATTACTTTAAGTTACTATAAGTACGACCTTATGTCACACCATAACTCTGACTTTTAGCTACTTTAACTATTACTTTAAGTTACTATAAGTACGACCTTATGTCACACCATAACTCTGACTTTTAGCTACTTTAACTATTACTTTAAAATACTATAAGTACGACCTTATGTCACACCATAACTCTGACTTTTAGCTACTTTAACTATTACTTTAAGTTACTATAAGTACGACCTTATGTCACACCATAACTCTGACTTTTAGCTACTTTAACTATCACTTTAAGTTACTATAAGTACGACCTTATGTTACTATAATTAATACCTTATAAAAATATAATTATGACCTTAAGGTACTATAATTATTATGACCTTATGTTCCTGTCGATCTCAGAAACAACCAGACACTGGAGTCCTTTAAAACCAATTTAAAGACACACCTATTTCGCAAACACCTTCTGGGATGATTGTCAACCTTATTTTCCAGTTAATGCATAATGGCTGTGTTGCTTGGGGTTGAAATGGCTAGAAAGACTTTGCAATTGTATGCTTGTAATTAGTTTTTGTAGTGTTGCGTTTGTTTTAAATGTGGTAAATTATAGATTTGTATTTTGTTGACTTTGTACCGCGCTTCGAGCCTTTGGGGATGAAGCGTGTTTTTGAAATGAACTTTATTATTATTATTTATTATTATTATTAATTTTAAGATTTGTTGCCTGTTTTAAGATGGAGATTACATCCATTAAAATGTAGCATCATGATTACAATAACAATCTAAGAAAACTTGAATGCCCACATCCAGTCACTGATTCATACGACGACTTAAGGGTCGTTGCTACACCTCGTCACTGTGATACATCAAATATTATGGCGGTTGGACCCCCTACCCCCACTGTCACATGGAACAGACTCACCCCATACCCCCACTGTCACAAACAAAAAATAACCCCTCTCATACCCCCACTGTCACAAAGAAAAGACCCCTCTCATACCCCCACTGTCACAAAGAAAAGACCCCTCTTATACCCCCACTGCCACAAAGAAAAGACCCCCCTAATATCCCCACTGTCACAAAGTAAAAGACCCCCATCATATCCCCACTGTCACAAAGAAAAGACCCCTCTTATACCCCCACTCTCACAAAAAAAGACCCACCCCTATACCCCCACTGTCACAAACAAAAGCCCCCTCTCATACCCCCACTGTAACAAAGAAAATACCTGCCCCCTCAAAACCCTACTATCACAAGGAAAAGACACGCCCCCTCATGCCCCCACTGTCACAAAGAAAATACCTGAACCCTCATGCCCCCACTGTCACAAGGAAAAGACATGCCCCCATACCCCCACTGTCACATGGAAAAGACACGCCCCCTCATACCTTCCTGTCACAAAAAAAGTCACGCCCCCATACACCTCACTGTCACAAAGAAAAGACACGCCCCCTCATGCCCCCACTGTCACAAAGAAAAGACACGCCCCCATACACCTCACTGTCACAAAGAAAAGACACGCCTCCTCATACCCCCACTGTCACAAAGAAAAGACACGCCCCCCTTATACCCCTACTGTCACAAGGAAAAGACACGACTTTCTTATTTCCTGTTAGTAGAGGAGGGTAACTCTGAGACAGCGCTCCTCAAACTGTCAATTGTGACCAACCGTCAAGAACGATCAGATTTGGACAGGGACCATTGCTCATGTTAATTGATTAAGACCGGCGACTTGGGGCTCTTGGAGCAGTGCCGGTCTGAAGTTAGGTCCACAGACCACCACTTAGAGTAGCACGGCTCTGAGGCTAGGTCCGCGGACCACCACTTAAAGTAGCAATGCTCTGAGGCTAGGTCCATGGCCCACCACTTAAAGTAGCACTGCTCTAAGACTAGGTCCACAGACCACCACTTGGAGTAGCACGGCTCTGAGGCTAGGTCCACAGACCATCACTTAGAGTAGCACGGCTCTGAGGCTAGGTCCACAGACCGTCACTTAGAGTAGCACGGCTCTGAGGCTAGGTCCACAGACCGTCACTTGGAGTAGCACGGCTCTGAGGCTAGGTCCACAGACCATCACTTAGAGTAGCACGGCTCTGAGGCTAGGTCCACAGACCGTCACTTGGAGTAGCACGGCTCTGAGGCTAGGTCCACAGACCGTCACTTAGAGTAGCACGGCTCTGAGGCTAGGTCCACAGACCGTCACTTGGAGTAGCACGGCTCTGAGGCTAGGTCCACAGACCGTCACTTAGAGTAGCACGGCTCTGAGGCTAGGTCCACAGACCATCACTTAGAGTAGCACGGCTCTGAGGCTAGGTCCACAGACCATCACTTAGAGTAGCACGGCTCTGAGGCTAGGTCCACAGACCATCACTTAGAGTAGCACGGCTCTGAGGCTAGGTCCACAGACCATCACTTAGAGTAGCACGGCTCTGAGGCTAGGTCCGCGGACCACCACTTAGAGTAGCACGGCTCTGAGGCTAGGTCCACAGACCATCACTTAGAGTAGCTCTGCTTGGAGACCAATCGCTAAGTGTAATCGTAACCATTAGTCAGGGGCTAATACAATCAGTCAATACAATCTAAACAAAGAAGGTGTACTTGTAATCGTAGGATGACTAGAGAGGCACTCGTGTTCAAGACTTTTACAATAAAACAATTAAGACTCGACTCGCAGCCGCAGCTTATGTGTACTCGTAGCCAAGAGTATTCAGCACGTGTATCGCTGTGCGGTGGTGTGTTTGTTGTGTTCGGGGTAAGCTGCGGTAGCTGGAGATTTCGGTCAGGAAGAGTTCTCTTGAGAAGTGAAGAATAGGATGGGTTAGGGTTTAGGATTAGGGTTAAGGATATAATGATTTTGACCGGGTTAGTATTAGGGTTTAGGATATAATGATTTTGACCGGGTTAGGATTAGGGTTTAGGATATAATTATTTTGACCGGGTTAGGATTAGGGTTCAGGATATAATGATTTAGACCGGGTTAGGATTAGGGTTTAGGATATAATGATTTTGACTGGGTTAGGATTAGGGTTTATGATATAATGATTTTGACCGGGTTAGGATTATGGTTTTGGATATAATGATTTTGACCAGGTTAGGATTAGGGTTTAGGATATAATGATTTTGACCGGGTTAGGATTAGGGTTTAGGATATAATGATTTTGACCGGGTTAGGATTATGGTTTTGGATATAATGATTTTGACCAGGTTAGGATTAGGGTTTAGGATATAATGATTTTGACTGGGTTAGGATTAGGGTTTAGGATATAATGATTTTGACTGGGTTAGGATTAGGGTTTATGATATAATGATTTTGACCGGGTTAGGATTATGGTTTTGGATATAATGATTTTGACCAGGTTAGAATTAGGGTTTAGGATATAATGATTTTGACCGGGTTAGGATTAGGGTTTAGGATATAATGATTTTGACTGGGTTATGATTATGGTTTTGGATATAATGATTTTGACCAGGTTAGGATTAGGGTTTAGGATATAATGATTATGACTGGATTAGGATTAGGGTTTAGGATATAATGGTTTTGACTGGGTTAGGGTTTAGGGACCAATGAGTTTGACCAGGGTTATGATTAGGGTATACTAATTTTCAACTGGTTTAGGGTAAAGAGTTAGGATAAAATGATTTTGAACAGTGTTAGTGTACAACGATTTTAGCCATTTTATGGTTAGAGTTTAGGGTATAACGATTTTAGCCAGTTTATGGTTAGAGTTTAGGATATAATGAGTTAAACCAGGTTTGTGGGACAACGTGTCCACCAATCCCGATTAAACAAATGATTTATTAAAATGTATAAACATCCTGTTGCAGGGATATCAGAGCCAGGGATTGTATGAGTCATATGGCCATGTGACACATTTTTAAAAAAAACTTTTTTGTACGAGTTACATGACATTGTTTACTATTGAGTATTAGTCACGTGACATACTGTTTACTGTTGTGTATTGGTCATAAGACACATTGTTTACTATTGTGTATTAGTCATATGACACATTGTTTTCTTTTGTGTATTAGTCATATGACACATTGTTTAGTATTGTGCATTAGTCACATGACACATTGCTTACCATTGTGTACGAGTCAAATGACACACTGTTTACCATTGGGTATCAGTCACATGAAAAATTGTTTACTTTTGAGGAAGAGTTATATGACATATTTCTTAGCATTGTGTAAGTTAACAAAAGCTCAAACTGTGTCAAACGTGTATATTTACAAAGACGACTGAGAATGGTTTAACCCACGGTCAAGGCCATCAGGCTGTAGTGTTCTGATTTGGGGCGGGGGGGGGGAGAAAAAAACATTTAGAAGCTTCTCTGATAGATCAACACCAAAGTACCTCTCTCGGTCAAGGCCATCAGGCTGTAGTGTTCTGATTTGGGGCGGGGGGGGGGGAGAAAAAAACATTTAGAAGCTTCTCTGATAGATCAACACCAAAGTACCTCTCCAATGAGGGCCTGTGTACTTGCCGTCACCCAAGACATCTTGGCCATCACACGTCATTGTCCTACCGTCACCCACTGTGATTGATTTGTTTATACGGAATATGTGGGTCAACTGTTGGTGTTACACTTTGTGAGCAGTGAGCTCATCAATGAAACGAACTTTCACATGGACTATTTTGTTGAGTTAACAACTGCTTCAAGTGTCATGAAGACGCGCGTGTTAATACATCAAACAATCCCATTCTCGGGTGCTTTGTCCTCAGTCCTAACCGTTCATCACCGTTTTTTCAGTTCCCACCATTTAACACCGTGTTTAGTTCTCACCATTTAACACCATGTTTTCATTCTCACCATTTAGCATCTTGTTTATTTCTCACCATTGAACGCTGTGTTTATTTATCACAATTTAGCACAAACAGTAAAAGTTTGTTTTTTTAAATTATGATCACCAAGATAAGTGAAAGGGTGCTTGCACTATCTGTAAACTAGGTCAACTTTCAATAGGATTAACAGGACACAAAAAAAAAAGGGTAGAAATAAATCAATATTAAGTGGATGGGACAAGTTTTGTCTTGAAAATTAATATAATATAGCAGCGACAAATACGTATGCAGCACTCGTATCAATTCTTGAAAAAAACAATTTGTAATTTGTCCTTAAATATATACTGGTACTTCGATTTTATACACTTCGTATAAAAAATAACCTATCACTTAAAAGGAGCAACCCCACTACCCAATAGCTCCAGTCAACCAAGGATAGTCGCGACCCGTTGCTGGCCAAGGCCAAGATGCCGTTGTCAAAACAAACTAAAAGGTCAAAGGGTACTCTTCCCATGCAACACACAATGACGGAGTGCGCGAGAGAAGGGAAAATTCTTGTTTGCTTTCTAAACGAGGAGGCGCCAAGTTTTACGAGGGCTTCGGTACGCCATTCCAACTTGTTGGGGAGAGGGGGGGTTACCTCTCCGTCATGGTTGATTAGCGACGGGAGGGCGAATGGGGGGGGGGGGACAAAAAACGCTTAACCACTATTGACAGACGTTATGTCCGTCCGGAAGTAATTACATATACAGTGCATAGTTTATATAAGTTTTGGGAGTGAGTGAGAGAATGAACGGGAGAGAACGAGAGAAAGAAAATGGGTAGTAAAATTGTGCGCGAGATAGAGAGAAAGAGAGAGAGAGAAAGAGAGAGAGTGAAAATGAAAAGAGAGTGAGAGAGTGAAAGTGAGAGAGAGTGAGAGTGTAAGTGAGACAGAGAGAGAGAGAGAGAGAGAGACAGGGAAGGAAGATACAATAATAGACCCACAAATGAACAATGCACGACGAGACAACCATAGATAAAGATAAAAGCAGTAGATCTACATAATCCTAAAGTAACTGGGGTTAAATCCACCTCCGACAGCAACGCCTTCTTGTCGGAGTTGACAAATGTCTGGAGTTAATCTGTTTAGTGAAGTGCATGCTGGGAGAGACGAGAGTTTACCGCACCATTTAAAGTCTAGTAGCTTTAGTGGCTGTTCGTCAACAGAACACGGCGGTCTCTGATAGACAAACGTCAGCTTTGTCACGTGTGGCAACAGAGATTCTAAAAATGGCTAGTCGTGGGTCACGTGATGAGTAGGCATTGTTTACATATAAAGGAGATATTTGCGTTTGTTTTAGTTTTGCTTCCCAACTTTGGCTTATCTCAGTGTGGTAGGCATGGGGGCCCGCAGTGGGGGGGGGGGGGCAAGGGGGGCACTGTTCCCCCCGGGATTGTTGGGTTAAAAAAATTTAGGACAAAAATCGAAAAAAAATGTATTAAAGTAAAGACAAAATAAAAAAAAAGTAACTAAGCTGATGTCCTGTCCGTTCGTT
>CAXITT010000188.1:371107-477055 GCA_964033795.1 Lymnaea stagnalis | reverse complement strand
GGGGGGGGGGGGGTAATCACACTTTGTTGACGCAGCTGACACTATCGGCTCACGAACGTCACCAAAGAGCCTCTACTCCTCTATACACACGTGACAGTGACTCCTCCAACGGGTGCTGGGTGGCGGAGCGGTCTAAACTGACCCAAACCCAAGAGCCGGTGGTCTGGAGCTCAATCCCCACTAAAGCCAATATCTCAAGCACTCGCCCCCCCCCCCCGCCCGGGGGGATGGGACTCGCTGGCCTTGGACGGCAATACCTGTAAGAGAAGGCAAACTCTGAATTCAAACCAGGAGCCAGAATAATCACTAAAATTGATCGATAGCCCTCAAAGATAAGAAGAAGAGGAAGTAAACACTTGTGCGACTGAGTTGGTAACATAAACTTTCATAAACTTTCATAAACTTGGTCTTGAATGATTCAAGCATTTAGTTTTAACCCACTCATCCACTTATGCCACAGACAATATACTAGGGTATTATCAAATTAACAATTAAAGGTACAACCTACAACCAAAGTTACGAGGGGAAAAAGTAGAATCAAATTTACAATAGTACTTGGGTTTACTCAAAGATACAAGAGCACTGTGGTACAATCAAAGTTACAAGATCACTAGGGTACAATCAAAGTTACAAGATCACTAGGGTACAATCAAAGTTACAAGAGCTCTATGGTACAATCAAGTCACAAGATCACTATGGTACAATCAAAGTTACAAGATCACTAGGGTACAATCAAAGTTACAAGATCACTAGGGTACAATCAAAGTTACAAGATCACTAGGGTACAATCAAAGTTACAAGATCACTATGGTACAATCAAAGTTACAAGAGCTCTATGGTACAATCAAGTTACAAGATCACTATGGTACAATCAAAGTTACAAGATCACTATGGTACAATCAAAGTTACAAGAGCTCTATGGTACAATCAAGTTACAAGATCACTATGGTACAATCAAAGTTACAAGAGCTCAATGGTACAATCAAGTTACAAGATCACTATGGTACAATCAAAGTTACAAGAGCTCAATGGTACAATCAAGTTACAAGATCACTCTGGTACAATCAAAGTTACAAGAGATCTATGGTACAATCAAAGTTACAAGAGCACTATGGTACAATCAAAGTTACAAGAGCACTATGGTACAATCAAAGTTACAAGATCACTAGGGTACAATCAAAGTTACAAGATCACTAGGGTACAATCAAAGTTACAAGATCACTAGGGTACAATCAAAGTTACAAGATCACTAGGGTACAATCAAAGTTACAAGATCACTAGGGTACAATCAAAGTTACAAGATCACTAGGGTACAATCAAAGTTACAAGATCACTAGGGTACAATCAAAGTTACAAGATCACTAGGGTACAATCAAAGTTACAAGATCACTAGGGTACAATCAAAGTTACAAGAGCACTATGGTACAATCAAAGTTACAAGAGCACTTTGGTACAATCAAAGTTACAAGAGCTCTAGGGTACAATCAAAGTTACAAGATCACTAGGGTACAATCAAAGGTACAAGATCACTATGGTACAATCAAAGTTACAAGATCACTAGGGTACAATCAAAGTTACAAGATCACTAGGGTACAATCAAAGTTACAAGAGCTCTATGGTACAATCAAGTCACAAGATCACTATGGTACAATCAAAGTTACAAGATCACTAGGGTACAATCAAAGTTACAAGATCACTAGGGTACAATCAAAGTTACAAGATCACTAGGGTACAATCAAAGTTACAAGATCACTAGGGTACAATCAAAGTTACAAGATCACTAGGGTACAATCAAAGTTACAAGATCACTATGGTACAATCAAAGTTACAAGAGCACTAGGGTACAATCAAAGTTACAAGAGCTCTATGGTACAATCAAGTTACAAGATCACTATGGTACAATCAAAGTTACAAGATCACTAGGGTACAATCAAAGTTACAAGATCACTGGGGTACAATCAAAGTTACAAGAGCACTATGGTACATTCAAAGTTACAAGAGAACTATTGTACAATCAAAGTTACAAGAGAACTATTGTACAATCAAAGTTACAAGAGCACTATGGTACAATCAAAGTTACAAGAGAACTATTGTACAATTAAAGTTACAAGAGCACTATGGTACAATCAAAGTTACAAGAGAACTAGGGTACAATCAAAGTTACAAGAGCTCTAGGGTACAGCTATAGGTACAACTGCAGTGAGTATACTCGTAAAGGGAATAAGGGCATGGATTGCGGTCTAAGTATAATCACTGCGTACAAGTGTCAAGTGTATTTGGACAATGACTGAGTACACAATAGTACAGGGCACAGGGGCGGAACACAATGACTGAGTACACAATAGTACAGGGCACAGGGGCGGAACACAATGACTGAGTACACAATAGTACAGGGCACATGGGCGGAACACAATGACTGAGTACACAATAGTACAGGCCACAGGGGCGGAACACAATGACTGAGTACACAATAGTACAGGCCACAGGGGCGGAACACAATGACTGAGTATGTAATGGAAAAAGAATTGAATAACAGCGGGATGGAGTGCTTGCTTTAGTGAAAGTGTACAAAGACCGAGTACTGATGTACAAAGTCCGAGTACTGATGTACAAAGACCGAGTACTGATGTACAAAGACCGAGTACTGATGTACAAAGACCGAGTACTGATGTACAAAGACCGAGTACTGATGTACAAAGTCGGAGTAATGAGGCACAAAGACCGGGAACTGAGGTACCATGTCTGAGAGCCATTGATCAAATGAACACACCCCATATAATGCTACGAGCACCGAGCATTACAGGTGTAAAGTGGGCGATGCTTCACATAGCAATGTGCCCAAACATCTGGGAAGAGCACTTGGTAAAAGTGTCGTTTCAAGTGTGTCCCCGCTGCTAGGATACAGTCAACAACCCGCGTAGCAAGGTAGTGCTATCAGTGGGGACTCCCATGTAACAAGGTAGTGCTATCAGTGGGGACTCCCATTCGATAAGGCATTTTGATATAAGCGCTTTAAATTGTAAATTATCTTTTGTTATGAAGAAATGTAGCACTGGGTGTCGTGGGATTCATTCAATTTAAAACACGTTTTTTTTTTTCCTTGTTTTTTTTTCGGTAACCCGTTTTATATTAAGAACTTTACGCTGCAAACACGACACTGGACCAGTGGAAAGCCGATCGATCAAAATGTACCGGGAAACTAAGCTGTGTACGAAANCATGTCTGAGAGCCATTGATCAAATGAACACACCCCATATAATGCTACGAGCACCGAGCATTACAGGTGTAAAGTGGGCGATGCTTCACATAGCAATGTGCCCAAACATCTGGGAAGAGCACTTGGTAAAAGTGTCGTTTCAAGTGTGTCCCCGCTGCTAGGATACAGTCAACAACCCGCGTAGCAAGGTAGTGCTATCAGTGGGGACTCCCATGTAACAAGGTAGTGCTATCAGTGGGGACTCCCATTCGATAAGGCATTTTGATATAAGCGCTTTAAATTGTAAATTATCTTTTGTTATGAAGAAATGTAGCACTGGGTGTCGTGGGATTCATCTAATTTAAAACACGTTTTTTTTTTTTTCCTTGTTTTTTTTTCGGTAACCCGTTTTATATTAAGAACTTTACGCTGCAAACACGACACTGGACCAGTGGAAAGCCGATCGATCAAAATGTACCGTGAAACTAAGCTGTGTACGAAATTTCAGCTCGGTAAGATGTAGGGAACCTAGGGAAATATGAGCACCTAGAAGCCCCACCACAACAAACAATCTCTCAAAGCCCCACCACAACAAACAATCTCTCAAAGCCCCACCACAACAAACAATCCCTCAAAGCCCCACCACAACAAACAATCCCTCAAAGCCCCACCACAACAAACAATCCCTCAAAGCCCCACCACAACAAACAATCCCTCAAAGACCCACCACAACAAACAATCCCTCAAAGCCCCACCACGACAAACAATCCCTCAAAGCCCCACCACAACAAACAATCCCTCAAAGACCCACCACAACAAACAATCTCTCAAAGCCCCACCACAACAAACAATCCCTCAAAGCCCCACCACAACAAACAATCTCTCAAAGACCCACCACAACAAACAATCCCTCAAAGACCCACCACGACAAACAATCCCTCAAAGCCCCACCACGACAAACAATCCCTCAAAGCCCCACCACGACAAACAATCTCTCAAAGACCCACCACGACAAACAATCTCTCAAAGACCCACCACGACAATCAAACCCTCAATTCCCCACCAAGACAAACAGACTCACACCCTCAATTCCCCACCAAGACAAACAGACTCACCCTCAATTCCCCACCAAGACAAACAGACTCACACCCTCAATTCCCCACCAAGACAAACAGACTCACACCCAAGTCAAATTTGATAAAAAGAGATAAAATAAACCTTGTCGCCAATCTTCCCTTGATTTAAAAAAAAATTCGATCTTGTTACAAGACTTAAATGTGCACCGTGTGCTGGCAATACAATTTAATAACATTCATGTTTACAATTCGATGCGAAGTTAAATATAAAACCATTACTACTACCGACAAGAACGTCACCCGGTTAAAGTTTCGCAAAACTCACACCCTAATAACACTTTAGAAGGGGGAAATTTCATCCCTATATTTAACCTTTGACCTTAACTCTGCCGAGAAAAAACCATGTTCATTAAAAGCAAGAAAAATGAATGAGAAAAATAATGGAAATAAGAACATTCAGAAAAATGATCACTCACTTTTATCACTTTAATATGTTCTCTGTTACAATCGATTTTGACAGCGGCATGTCCTAAAATCCATGTTTACCAATTTACATAATTTTAAAAAAAAATCAGCTTTGAAGTTACTGAAGTTAAATACACATATTTTTTTTAAAAACGGATATAACCTCTAAGTCAAAGTGTTGAAATTTACTCAATTTTTATGTACCGGTACCTCACATTCCTTTTTTAAAAAAAAAAAAAAAAAAAACTATCTCGAGAGTTACCTAATCTTTGCTTCCTTGACAACACGGTTCAACTAAATACTATTTTACTTCAACTTTTAGTATAATTAAAACTCCTTATATATTTTAAAACAAAATTTGTATGTTGAAATAAAAAACAACAAAAAAAAAACAACAACAACAACACACGCATACACCGACTAGACCTACGAAAAGACAAAAAGAAAACACAATCTTACATGCAGTAATCCACGTTATGTTGACGAATTATTGGACCACATAAAGGCTTAGACTTAGAATGAAACTGTTGGTGTTACTGAAGTAGCAACGCAGTCCATAATGGGAAAAAAAAATTCGGAAAAAGCAAGCAGCGCGCTATCGATAAATACCTCTCGTTTGTCATTGAACTCTAGCAGACTTGAAAGCTTGGCTACGCCCCGCTAAACTTCAGGGTGGGTTGGAAAGTATGCAAGGTCTACTGGAGGATTTTGAGGGGGGGGGGGAGCTGTCTATTGAACAGCGGGAGTATCTTTAAATACTATTCTTAACAGGTGGGGTCGTCTGGGGTTGTCTTTTTTTTTTTTTTTGGATAAAGGATTAAATCATGACATCATTTGTATAAACTAATATCCTTATACTCGCAGGATAGTGATTATCTCAAATGCATTTTGTGATTCGAGTTAGAGGCTCTTGGGATTAGACCTAAGTCTACGCAGGTTTTAACCTAAAAGTAGGGCAAGCTCTTCTTATGATGGGAAACAGTTGGTCCAACCCTTCACTAGTAGACAACAGTTGGTCCAACTCTTTGACTGGTAAACAACAGTTGGTCCAACTCTTTGACTGGTAGACAACAGTTGGTCCAACTCTTCGGCTGGTAGGTCCAACTCTTTGACTGGTAGGTCCAACTCTTCGACTGGTAGGTCCAACTCTTCGACTGGTAGGTCCAACTCTTCGACTGGTAGACAACAGTTGGTCCAACTCTTCGACTGGTAGGTCCAACTCTTCGACTGGTAGGAAACAGTTGGTCCAACTCTTCGACTGATAGGCAACAGTTGGTCCAGCTCTTCGACTGGTAGACAACAGTTGGTCCAACTCTTCGACTGGTAGACAACAGTTGGTCCAACTCTTCGACTGGTAGGCAACAGTTGGTCCACCTCTTCGACTGGTAGGCAACAGTTTGTCCAACTCTTCGACTGGTAGGCAACAGTTGGTCCAACTCTTCGACTGGTAGGCAACAGTTGGTCCAACTCTTCGACTGGGAGGCATATTTCTTGTCCGTTTTAGTAAGGTTTACAGTTCGGTAGTAGTTGCTTTCTTATATTGGTCTGCATCTTTTATTAAGGTTCGCTTTAACCATTAACCATAATATTATTATTATTTTTCCTTATTTTCTTCCGGGGGGGGGGCGTCCGTAGAGAGTGTCGCCTTAAGGCATAGGCACGCTCATCAGTTTCCCAGGACCTCACACTTTGGTGGGGGAGGGGGCGCTAACACTTCCAGTGGGTCTCACACTTCGATCCCCGTGGTGCCAATCGTGTTGTTACTGGTTGTTAAATCAAAGAAATTTGTCTTGTGAAAAAAACCAGTGGAGAGGTTAAATGAAAGAAGCCGGCTATTAGAGCGTTAACCATCAAATAATTCCGTGTGGCAGCCTCATACCAGAACTAGGTTATAGCCTACTATTTTAGATTTGTCTTCATGTCAGGGAATTGAATTTCAAATCTTCCTGGACCTTTCACCCTATAGTTGGGGGAATAGTGTTATGGCGGCAACTAAGACCGGAAATGCTCCAGGCGACACTTTTTTTTTTGAGATCGTCATTTCCGGTCCACTTCATCTATTTAACTTTTAAGTCAAATGCACTTATTTATTTGTGTAATGTATGCATTGACTTTTTTGTGAACTAAGGCTGGCAAAGTCAAGGTCTTCCCTGGGCGCCTCCCACTCTAGCTACTCCCCTGCAAAAAAAAAAAAAAAAACTTTCGCCACCCTACACAACTGTAATGATACATGTTCCACGACCCCTACTCAGTCAAAGTCAAGGCCTTCCCTGGGCGCCTCCCACTCTAGCTACTCCCCTGCAAAAAAAAAAAAAAAACTTTCGCCACCCTACACAACTGTAATGATACATGTTCCACGACCCCTACTCAGTAGGTCGAGCTAGACAGATATGTTCCAGCCCCCCCCTCCTCCCCCCCCCCACCCACCTACTTTCTCAGTTACAGCCTTAGAAGTCCCAAGTTTATTTTCTTAAGGCGGTGTTATTGAGCCCGGCGCCATAACGACACAGAGACATTGTACGCGGACAAAACACTTGCTTTTTTCATTGCTGACACTATCTATCGGCCGTGCCCTGTTAGGGCTACCTACGGCACACAGCGAGTTTTCAAAGCATTTTTTTTCCAGTACAATTTCAAAAATCAATAACTTATCAGTTCAATAAAATATCAGACCGAAAGCGATATGATGAATTCTAAATGTTTCCATTCAGTCTATTCACAACAACGCCATTTACATGGATAACATTTTTAAATGAAAACTTTAAAATTTTATTGTGAGAAACCAGGCCTGTCTTTTCTCTCCCCCCACCCCCACCCCCACACACTTGTTCCTCCAATTATTTGGACTTCAAGTTATCCTAAGCAAGAATGCATCGTTTGTTGGGCAGTTATTGTTTATTTTACAGATTATTTTATTGACATGTGTATACATTTAAATCTGCGCTCTTTATGTTGGGATGCCCTCAAACATTTTGCGAATAAACTTTTGTTTTTTGTTTTTACTTTAGGCAAGAGCGCTACGAGCCGTTCCCTTCCCCCCAGGGGTTCTCAAAAGTAATTTCCATAGGTACGAATTTGTATTTATCTCAATGGGCGCCACTTCACCACGCCACGTTCTATTTGTGTGATAGACGTATGACGTATTATTTGTTGACTGATCTCCTAACTCTGGAGTTCCACTGAGTGGACGGCACGCCAAGAATGTTCTGGTATGGCTGACACACTTAGACGTTGTCAAAGTGCTGTCGTTCTATTTTCAGGCTCAGTGTGAATTTACAATGTGTGTTTGTGGGAAAATTGGGGGGGGGGGGGGGGTTAGCGAGTATAACTCAAATACCAATTTCAGATTCAATTAGTAATGTTCAAATATATTGTAAGTAAAGCAGGGCACGTGTGTTATGTATAGGCGCCATCTGTATATAACGTGTGCCAAAAGTCCAAATTTCAGCCCCCTCACCCCGCGGCGCCCGCACATTTTTGGGCAACCCCCCCACCCTTATGAGCTCTCACCGCCTCTCCACCCCCACCCCACAAAATAATCAAATTTTAAAAATCAATTATTCATAAACCATTATGACGGAGGAGGAGGGGGTTCTACGTATCTAACTAGCCCCCCCCCCCCAATCGGCATTTGACGTTAAAAGGGATGATATAACATAGTATCATGGGACAATGACTTACAAAGTGCAGAAAGGAGGGGGCGGGGCGGCTGCCCGCCGTAGGCGGAAATTTTTTCTTCATGTGGACGGGCGTCGTTGTCGAACAACTGCAGAACTTTTTGGTGGCAGGGAGCTGCAAAAATCTTGGCCAACCCCGGGCTGCACTAACACTAGCTACACCACTGCCTCCATGACAATGAACCTACATGTCCATGTGATACAACAACAGCTGGCAAGAAAATATCGCATGGTCTTACGGAGTGAGTGCGCTCTTTTGAAGCGATAGCGCCAAAATTATGGAACAGTTTGCCTCAATCTTTGAGGGGGAATTGTAAATGATAAAAAAATCGTGTTAAGAAACATTTGAAAACTTTTTTGTTTAAATAGATTTCGGAGGACCAGAGCGCAGTGAGCATGCTAAAGTGGCATGGATACCGGCGCGATATAAATATCAAATCAAAATCAATCAATATCAGAATCACTGGAAACCGCTCTTGGATGGAGGACATTTTGAAAAAAGTTTCAAAAGTGCGACGGTACCAAAAAAAGGTGGGGTATGTAATGTTAGGATATTTGTTCATTTTAAGCAAATTTAGAATTGGTCAGATATTGCATGCAATACCAATACATTTCACTTAAAATATGCATTTTGTCAACTCCCTTGTCTATATGTGGCTTATCCCCCGCCCCCCCCTCCTCGCACCCTTTTAATCGGGTTGTGGATCATACATTGTGAAAAGCAAGGAAGCATGTACTAACGAATATAAAGAGCAATGTCGCTAGATCTAAACCTCTAAATACATCTGATCTATAAATCATTCGATTAGTCACTTAGGGATAGATTTGAATCAGATTTTAAGAATTTTATTTTAAAAGCTCAAAGCCACATTGTTTGCATGGTTGATAATAGCAACCAAATTAATTGGAGTGGTCTCCCTCGTGATATTTTTTTTACAAACGTCTCGTGGTTTAAGATTATAATTATTTCGCAATTATATCAGCCTTGGAGAAGGGTTTACCAAACGTTTAAGTTTGGCGGACCTGTGGACATGTTTCGAAATGGCACCAGGGACCGGTGGCAGATTAATTAATTATATTTTCTTAACATCTGAACCTAAAAATGCAAGTTGCATCGAAAGGCTTGAGGACCGGCCCGGCTACGTAAGGTTTGAGGACCGGCTACGTAAGGCTTGAGGACCGGCTACGTTAGGCTTGAGGACCGGCTACGTAAGGCTTGAGGACCGACTACGTAAGACTTGAGGGCCACTGTTTGGGGAACGCTGGCTTAGAGGACGTTTGAAATTTAATTTCTTAAACATACTGGAATACATACAAGGGGTTAAAAGTTAAAGCAACATGTTACAAGACTGCCAGCTTGTGGTGTCCTACATTTGAACAACCCCCTCCTCCCCATCTTTACGAATGTCCTTTATGAAAGACTCCTAATCGCAAGTTGTATCCTACAATCGTGTATCTTAAGACCTAAAAAAAGTACGAAAATTGTAATTCAATATTATCTAGGGCAGCATGGAGAGCTCCCCCCCCCCCCAAAGGACTAATTTGGGGTGGGGTGGAAACGAGGTTTGTTCAACCGAAACGAATGACGTCACATAAAAAGTCACTCGCATAATGTGACATATAAAGTCCCTCGTACGCACGGTAGACCACAGACTATAGTGTGTTGTCACTAGGCTAAATATTGCTGTGCTGGGTGGACACCAATGTTCCCTCTAAGGTTTGTTGGTTCGTGTGCAAAATCATACAGTTGTGTGCAACTTTTTACAGCATCAATTTTTTTTGTGCAAAATTTTACAGTCCACAAACACACACTTACAGGGAAATTTGCTACGCGGATACTCAAAACTGCTGCGCGGCATCTGTGAGATAGCTGCGCGGCCGCGCAGCCACGCAGCTTAAAGGGAATATTAGTGGACAGGCGTTCTAAACTGAGTCAATTCAAAGACTGTGGACTGGAGCTCAATCCCCAGCAAAACCCTAGACAAGCTAAAAACTCCTGCTACGCGGAACGCAAAGTGGACACCTCATCCTGGTCTATTTCCAGTCGTCTTGACTAAGTCCTGCCATTGGGACAAATGGGCAAGGACGAGAGAGTGAGGCTGACGCATTTGGCAAGTCTAACTCTTCCTCACTTTGAACAAAGTATAGCTCCAAAGTTGAAACCTTGTTCATCTTCATAAATATAATATATATGGTCTGGATTTCAATCGCCACCAAAAGTCCAGTCAAGGAAAATCATCACCAGCACCAGGGTGGATGAGATTCGCTAGCCTTGGATGGCAACTCATCTAAGAGAAGGAAACTCTGAATTGAAATATGGAGATGGAGTTCCGTAGGCGGATAACATTGGCACAATGAAACATTCTGACAACTCCTGCGACGCCACTGGTTCAAACTGCATCAGCCACATATAATGTTCCCTTGGGTTATCCAGCGGCGTGGAGAGAAGCTATTTGCTGTTGGGAAACAGCTTATAATCCAAGAGGAATAATCCCAGGCCTTGTCGATTGCGAAATCTACACCATCATCACAATATGACGGACGGATGCCACAAAAATATCAAATAAATAAATATAGATATACATTACTGTTAGGTTATACCGGTCTATCGATTTATGTGTGTAAATAAACAAAAATACAGTAAAAACCCAATTTTGCGACCCTCTCTTAAACGACTTCCTCCAACATACGACTGCAAAAAATAAAATCACCGATGCTTTGTATTTATATAAACGACCTCTCTTAAACGACTCCCTCTAAAACGCGACTTGCGACCTTCAAATAATTCAATTTTACGACCTAGCACCTGCAAAAATCAGATTCCAAAGCAGTGCTATATTTGTGCGCTTGAAGAAAACAATCTCTTTTAAATCTTTTAACAGCAGACGATGCACTAAAGCATCTAGGAAGTGGTGCAGGGTGTTGAAAATGAAGCTACCATCCGTATGATGAAGGGCCTGCAGAAGATGTTGCCCTGGAGGGAGCCATGGATACAATGCTTGATGGATGCACCTTTCAGGAGTTTGCCTCATGTGATGAAAACATCCAGACCACCTGTGTCACTGTTACTAGCGACAATCAGGCTTCTTCTTCCCAAGAAGATAACCAGCTCAGTGACACTGAGAATGATGAAGAACCACCTATCAAATCCTCCACTGCCTTGAAATACTCCAAGGAGCTGACCAGAGATGCCCTGTGCAGAGGCCTTTCAGACCTTGCTGACACCATGCCTGGTGTTTAAAGTGACATACTCTAAAGAACATGCACGGGTTGGGGGGGGGGGGAATCATGCGAACAAAAAGAAATAACGGCTTTCTTTCAACAACAAAAACTATTCAATGATCGAATACAAATAATTACAACAATTTTAAATATCGTATCTTATACGTAAATAGTTATAACTCTAATCGGGGTGGGGGGGGGGGGAATCATGCGAACAAAAAGAAATAACGGCTTTCTTTCAACAACAAAAACTATTCAATGATCGAATACAAATAATTACAACAATATTAATATGCGTATCTTATACGTAAATAGTTATAACTCTAAGCATTTACTTAAACTCTAAACGAAAGATGGAAGATATTGCTTATACTTAATGGTACGTGTATTTTTTTTTAACTTGTTTACTTAATTTTCTAAATGTCGTTTTTCGAAAATGTCCTACCTTTTTTTTAAGACCCCTCCAATTTACGACCTCGTTTTAACAGCAATTCCAAGGTCGTAAAACGGAGGTTTTACTGTAGTATGAAACTCTGAACAACAACAACAAATTTCAACCAGATTTCCATTCGACCAAACTTCCGTCGATCAATATTCCGTCGAAAACATATTTCTTTAAAACCAATTTTTGGGTGCGTAGTTAAATCCTTTATATTAATCCTTTATATAAATCCTTTATACAATCCTTTATATTTGTTCGTGTGTTTCTTTGGGGCAAAAACTTCGGAAGTCTAACAGACCCACTTCCCGTCATAATATCGAGGTGAAACTTGGCCCATAGACTCCTTGCGGATGACAACACACATTCTATCCAATTTTCACCCCCACCACCTCAAATAACTGTTCCCAGGTTTTCCAAATACTTATTGGTGCCAAAGATTCAAGAGAGGTAATACAATTTAACCCCCTATTCAAGTTTTTTTACGGCTTTACTCCCTTAACGAAAGTCATTGCCGTACAAATAATCTATGCATTTTATAAAAGCCAAACGAAGGAAATGTGAAACCTGTTTTCGATAGAAGTTTACCCTATAGATAATGCGCGTTTATGAACGATAAATCCCGTAGAGTTATTTCAATGCAAACAGCGACACATATAAAGGATGATTGTTTTAGTAGCCTTTTTTAAACAAAATATGAAATCGTGGATTTCACAGATTTTTTTATGACTGCCATATTAGATATCTTCAGAATTTCAGGATAATCATTGTAGTATTTGTGCACAAATGTTAGAGCTTTCTGGCGAGCCCCCCCCCCCCCCCCCCCCCCCCCCCAATCACCCCCTCGCACAATTACGTTCCGTTCCCTCCTCAATGCGTACGTATTATAAGGATAGCCCTATAAAATACATCAATTGCTCCCAAGCCGGTGATTTCGTTTTTATGTGTTCAAAGTTTTCAGATTTAGTTTTGTATACATCGTGTCTGAATGATTAAAGAAATAGTTTGTGCCTTAGGGTTCCATTGGATAGAAATGTTAGTACACGTTGTTAATTTATGTGGACAGCAACCACAGCCCTCACCCTCTTTCCACTCCTGCTGTCAATGTTGCAAAAAGCACACAATTCAGATTGTTCACCTCATCCACCCCCCACCCCGAAAATTTAGAGGTTGACCCCACTTCCCCCAACCACCCCAACTTATTTTGACAAGCCCATCTCTCCCCCACCACCATCAACCCCAATCTATTTTGAAGACCACCATCTGCGTCTACCACCCCCCATAACTCAGTTTATGCCGTCCTTGAAAGTTCAGATTTTATTATTGGCTATTTATAGGTTAACTGGTTACATGGCTATTTATAGGTTAACTGGTTACATGGCTATTTATAGGTTAACTGGTTACATGGCTATTTATAGTTTATCTGGTTACCTGGCTATTTATAGGTTAACTGGTTAATTGCTACTTATAGATTAACTGGTTACCTGGCTATTTATAGGTTAACGGGTTATCGGGCTATTTATAGATTAATTGGTTATCCGGCTATTTATAGGTTAACTGGTTACTTGGATATTTACAGGTTAACTGGTTACCTAGCTAGTTACATGGTCAATTATAGGTCAACTGGACACATGGTTATTTATAATGCAACTGGTTACATGGTCACGAATATTTATACTCCAGCTGACTACTCGTCTATTTATAGGCCGTATAGATTAACAAATTGTATGATAATACCTCTCTACACAACGAATAACAAGGGGTGTAGGGCGGAGCTCAGAGCTAGTCAGCATTCTTACTGCTTCCAGCTCAGAGCTAGTCAGCATTCTTACTGCTCCCAGCTCAGAGCTAGTCAGCATTCTTACTGCTCCCAGCTCAGAGCTAGTCAACACTCTTACTGCTCCCAGCTCAGAGCTAGTCAACTTTCTTACTGCTCCCAGCTCAGAGCTAGTCAAAATTATTACTGCTCCCAGCTCAGAGCTAGTCAGCATTCTTACTGCTCCCAGTTCAGAGCTAGTCAACATCCCTACTGACCTCAGCTCCAGAAATTAAATGAATTAAAATTTAAATAAAGAATTCAAATTTTTAGTTTTTTTGAAATGTTGCAAATATTTCATTGCATAAATTTTAAAAAAAAGATGACCATTTTAATAATGTGGACAGCAACGAACACCATGTAATCACGTGATTTAATACGATAACTTTATTTGAAATACTTCTGGATAAGGTAGCGAATGTTCAGATATTTACATGACTATTTTGTAATTTTCATTCGTCTCCGCCATTTTCTATATTTCTACCGGTGTATTACATTGTCATTGTTTGAACTTGGCAATTACGTGTGTATGAACTCGTACATTCTTACATGACATTTGCTGACTCGCAAAGTTGAGTGTGGACAGAAGTTGATGAACAACTGGAAAATGTTGAAGGAATATCAATAGAATTATATAAAAATCAATACGGGCAGATAGGGTAAGAATAAGGGAGTAAACCCAAACTGTAAAACTCGGCGATGGTGTCCCGGAGTCGATCTGACGCTGATACCAATGTCATTTAGGCAATTCCGGCGAAGCATGAAGTCCCAAGTTGTATTGACAGTTCTCATTCCCTTGGATCAACTGGCTATGTGGAGAGTGGGGATCTGTTGCACTTGGAAACAGGTGGTCTCTCATATAAACACCGCCCGGGCAAAGAAGCTGCAGCTGCACTGGTGACGACACTTCGCGAGAAGCAGAGCTTTTATGTACGGCTGCCTTTGCGATTTAAGGACGCTTTGCCAAACGAACATGAAGGAAGCCACACATAGAAGTCAACGAATGGGGGATCATCGCTGAGCACCATTCCAGCTGGCAAACAGCAGTGTATTGAGGAGTCAAACAGAAGTGTATGAGGGGGTCAAACAGCAGTGTAAGAGGGGGTCAAACAGCAGTGTAGTCAAACAGCAGTGTATGAGGAAGTCAAACAGCAGTGAATGAGGGAGTCAAACAGCAGTGTATGAGGGAGTCAAAAAAGCAGAAGATGAGCGAAACGAATCCCCTACAACGAAAAGAGCATCACGGAATGCCAAAGCCACGAGTCATAGTTCTCCTGCGAGAAGTGCAGCCGAGACTGCCATTCCGGGATCGGCCTCATAAGCCATTGGATGAAGCGTCAATAGCTACTCCATCGACTCGCGATGTCTTGCCATGTCTCTACTTCTTGCCCCATCTCTACTTCTATGTCTTCATGTAGCTTGTAATCTACATATAGTAACAGTTCATCAATCACATACTCTCGAACATGCTGATGAGTTAAGCCCCCTTCCACAAGAATGACCAAATAGGAACAAGTCACAAGAGCATGAACGAATTGCTGGTTGACATTTCATGGTACAGATCAAACAGGTGTGGACCCTGGAGCTACTTAGCACAACATACATAGCACAACATTCAGAGCACAACATTCAGAGCACAACATACAGAGCACAACATTCAGAGCACAACATACAGAGCACAACATTCAGAGCACAACATACAGAGCACAACATACAGAGCCCACCATACAGAGCACAACATACAGAGCACAACATACAGAGCACAACATTCAGAGCACAACATACAGAGCACAACATACAAAGCACAACATTCAGAGCACAACATACAGAGCACAACATACAGAGCACAACATACAGAGCACAACATACAGAGCACAACATACAGAGCACAACATACAGAGCACAACATACAGAGCACAACATACAGAGCACAACATACAGAGCACAACATACAGAGCTCAACATACAGAGCACAACATACAGAGCACAACATACAGAGCACAACATTCAGAGCACAACATACAGAGCACAACATACAGAGCACAACATACAGAGCACAACATTCAGAGCACAACATACAGAGCACAACATTCAGAGCACAACATACAGAGCACAACATACAGAGCACAACATACAGAGCACAACATACAGAGCACAACATACAGAGCACAACATTCAGAGCACAACATACAGAGCACAACATACAAAGCACAACATTCAGAGCACAACATACAGAGCACAACATACAGAGCACAACATTCAGAGTACAAAATACAGATCACAACATACAGAGCACAACATACAGAGCACAACATACAGAGGACAACATACAGAGCACAACATTCAGAGCACAACATACAGAGCACAACATACAGAGCACAACATACAGAGTAGAGACCGACTGAATTTCGGCTTCGATTTCGGTGCTAAAAGTGGCCATTTTATCACTTTCGGCCAAGTTTTGGTTTCGGCCGAAACTGAAAGTTAGCTTTCGGCTTAATTTCGGTTTCGGCCGAAAGAGAAAAGTTAACTTTCTTTTTTTTCGGTTTCGGCCGAAATTGACTTAGACTATCGGCCATCCGGCCGAAAGTGACTGAGTTTTTCGGTCATCTAATTCTCAGCAAAAGCGATATTTAACAACAAACTAAGCGACATTTAAGAACAAACTAAACGATCTTTAAGAACAAATTAAGCGATCTCTAAGAAAACGAAACGATCTTTAAAAACAAATAAAGTGATCTTTACAAGCAAATAAAGCGATCTTTAAGAACAAATTAAGAGATCTTTGAGAACAAACTAAACGATATTTAACAAAAAACTAAGCGACATTTAAGAACAAACTAAACGATCTTTAAAACAAACTAAGCGATCTTTAAGAACAATCTAAGCGATCTTTAATTAAAAACTAAACGATCTTAAAGAACAAACTAAGCGATTTTTAAGAATGAACTAAATGATATTTAAGAACAAAACAAATGATCTTTAATAGTAAACTAAATGATTTATAAGAATAAACTAAGCGATCTTTAACAGAAAACTAAATGTTCCTTAGGAACATACTAAAAGATCTTTAAGAACAAACTAATCAATATTAAGGAATAAAATCAATTATCTATAAGAACAAACTAAGCGATCTTCAACAACAAAATAAGCGATCTTTAAGAACAAACTAAACGATTTTTAATAATAAACTAAAAGATCTATACAAACAAACTAAATGATCTTTAAGAACAAATTGAATGTTCTTTAAGAACAACTAAGCGATATTTAAGAACACAATCAATGATCTTTAAGAACTATTTTAGCGATCATTATGAACAAACTAAACGATCTTTTAATAACACAAACTATGCAATCTTTAAGAAAAAACAGCGATCTTTTTTGAACAAACTAAATGATCTTTAATAACAAACTAAAAGATCTTTAAACAAAAACTAAGCGATCTTTAAGAACAAATTAAGTGATCTTAAAAAAAACAAAATAAACGATTTTTAACAATCAACTAACTGATCTTTAAGAACAAATAAAGCAATCATTAACAAAAAACTGAACGATCTTTAACAACTAACTAAGCGATCTTTAAGAACAAACTAACCGATCTTTAAGAACAAACTAAACGATCTTTAACAACAAGATGTTATATTAGATGTTTATTTATTAATATTCACGATTATCTCATTATTTATCAAAAGAATGTAAATATTTATACCTTCCCCCATCATTGTCGATGTATGCAGAATGTATGCGGGAACGAATTTTAAAATATTTAAATATTTCATTTTCGGTTTCGGATTCGGTTTCGGCCGAAAGTCATTTTTAACTTTCGGCCTTTTTCGGTTTCGGCCGAAAGTCATTTTAACATTTTCAGCTTATTTTCAGTTTTGGTCGAACTAAGAAAATCACTTTCGGTCGGTCTCTAATACAGAGCAAAACATACAGAGTACAACATTCAGAGCACAACATACAGAGCCCAACATACAGAGCACAACATTCAGAGCCCAACTACAGAGCACAACATACAGAGCACAACATACAGAGCACAACATACAGAGCACAACATACAGAGCAAAACATTCAGAGCACAACATACAGAGCACAACATACAGAGTATAACATACAGAGCAAAACATTCAGAGCACAACATACAGAGCACAACATACAGAGCACAACATACAGAGAACAACATACAGAGCACAACATACAGAGCACAACATACAGAGCACAACATACAGAGCACAACATAGAGAGCACAACATAGAGAGCCCAACATACAGAGCACAACATACAGAGCACAACCTACAGAGCACAACATACAGAGTACAACATACAGAGCACAACATTCAGAGCAGAAAATGCAGAGCCCAACATACAGAGCACAACATACAGAGCACAACTTCAGAGCACAACTACAGAGCACAACATACAGAGCACAACATACAGAGCACAACATACAGAGCATAACATACAGAGCATAACATACGGAGCACAACATACAGAGCACAACATTCAGAGCCCAACATACAGAGCACAACATACAGAGAACAACATACAGAGCACAACATACAGAGCACAACATACAGAGCACAACATACAGAGCACAACATACAGAGCACAACATACAGAGCACAACATACAGAGCACAACATACAGAGCACAACATACAGAGCACAATAAACAGAGCACAACGTACAGAGCACAACATACAGAGCACAACATACAGAGCACAACATACAGAGTACAACATACAGAGCACAACATACAGAGCACAACATACAGAGCACAACATACAGAGCACAACATACAGAGCACAACATACATTTACTCTTTTCATTACTTCATACATAGCACTTGTAAGAGTATTAGTACAATAGCCACAGTACTTGTAAGGAGTATTAGTACAATAGACACAGTACTTGTAAGAGTATTAGTACAATAGCCACAGTACTTGTAAGAGTATTAGTACAATAGCCACAGTACTTGTAAGAGTATTAGTACAATAGCCACAGTACTTGTAAGAGTATTAGCACAATAGCCACAGTACTTGTAATAGTCACAACTCTGAGTACAATAGGCACAATACTTGAAATAGACACAACTCTCAGTACATTAGTCACATTACTTGTAATAGTCACAACTCTGAGTACAATAGTCACAATATTTGTAAAAGTCACAACTCTCAGTACAATAGTCACAGTACTTGTAGTAATCACAACTCTTAGTACAATAGTCACAATACTTGTAATAGTCACAACTCTGAGTACAATAGTCACAAGACTTTTAATAGTCACAACTCTGAGTACAATAGTCACAGTACTTGTAATAGTCACATTTCTCAGTACAATAGTCACAGTACTTGTAATAATCACAACTCACAGTGATATAGCCACAACACCTGTAATGGTTACAACTCTGAGTACAATAGTCACAGTACTTGTAATAGTCACATTTCTCAGTACAATAGTCACAGTACTTGTAATAATCACAACTCGCAGTGATATAGCCACAACACTTGTAATAGTCACAACTTTGAGTACAATAGTCACAGTACTTGTAATAATCACAACTCGCAGTGATATAGCCACAACACTTGTAATAGTCACAACTCTGAGTACAATAGTCACAGTACTTGTAATAGTCACATTTCTCAGTACAATAGTCACAGTACTTGTAATAATCACAACTCGCAGTGATATAGCTACAACACTTGTAATAGTCATTGTTTTTGACATCCTTAATATCGAGAATGAAACACACTGCCTTACAAACCACACCAAAGCTACACCAGAATATTTTAAAATAGAAACATCAGACGTCTACTCTCCAAACATCAGACGTCTACTCTCCAATCATCAGACGTCCACTCTCCAATCATCAGACGTCCACTCTCCAAACATCAGACGTCCAGTCTCCAAACATCAGACGTCTACTCTCCAAACATCAGACGTCTACTCTCCAAACATCAGACGTCTACTCTCCAAACATCAGACGTCTACTCTCCAAACATCACACGTCTACTCTCCAAACATCACACGTCTACTCTCCAAACATCACACGTCTACTCAAACAAAACAATGGCTGTAGCGCAGACATGTCAACAATAATCAAATGTTACCAAAAGCAAATTTAAAAATGTTAATAAAATCTTAACGCCAAGCTGTAGAGTACAAGGGCTCAGGTGACAACTATTATCTGCCCAAGAGCAGTGGAGCACCTAGGGTTACTGGCGTTTGGGGTGGTCGGTGGACCGGCACAGCTGCAGTTCCATGTAGCATAAATACGGCACAGCTCCATGTAGCATATAAGAATTTATGATCAAGTAAAAAGAAAATATAACGAACAAATCTGGCACTCGTCCCTTGTTTTGAAACGTGTTCACCAAACTTAACATTCTGGGAAATGCTGGGCTAGAGTACGATCTCTTTAACTGATAAGGTTTCAGAAATGACGGAAGAAAATTGATTTTCAAAACTGATGAGTGCAGGCATTAAGTTAGGGCATGCCCATAATGTAAGTTGCCCCATCTTGGATGTCAAAAATTTCTTGATTCATGGAACGGATTTCTTCAGTCATCACGGTTGAGCTATATGTTAATGCGATCACTCGCTCCTCGGGGCTGACCAAATAATTATCAACAAAGTTTTCGTAGAGATATTCTACAGCGCTTTACCATCTTCCGGAACTCAGGTGTGACGTTTTTCTTTTTTCCCTAGTGAAAAGGTCATCTAATATGTCCACAATTCTGTCGTGTGTCACCTGAAACCCGATCCGTTGCATGCTCTGATGGACAAATCGTTCAAGGTTCCCTTGCGGGTCAGCATCTCTTCGAAGAGAAATCGTTTCGCTAATAATCCTTCCAATGGCAAAATCTGCCTCGTTTCCATTGAAATGATCAATCACAAACCCCCGATATCTCTCAAGGGGTGATAATCTCTGACCTCTTCCTCCCCTTGCTGGCATTTTTATTCTGAGGAAGACAAAAGACATAAAAAATATTAGTGTTGCATATTCAATGACTTTCCACAAGTGAGCTCGCGTTTATCGCACTAGCACGTGAACCTACTGGAGAAGTTACATTGGTCTTGAGTCCACCATTCGACTGAATGAGTAGCAGTGCGTGTCATGGATTTTGTTCCGCACATTTTAATTTTAATGTTTTGTTACTATTGGCAACCGTTGCCAAATTTAGCTCTAATGCTAATACGTCACATTGGAAATGGCGTCGGTGGGTCGTCGAGCGGGAGTTCTTAATACCCCTCCAAGCACACCTCCACATGTGCCAGGTTCCCCCCCCCCCCCCCCCCCGGTTCAGACTCTGTGGAAGCATTCTTGAAACCTCAATGATTTCCATGAAATATGAAAACTTCTTACGGCAGCGATATCTCCTTTTATTAAATACGAATGATTATCAAATGAAATGAGTATTATAGCTAAATTAGTTCGAAATATGCAAAACTTGTTTGTCATTGTAAGCATAAAAAATGTATTTTGCACTCTAGCACTTACCGGACTAGCTGATCACTGGAATTTTGAGTTGAATAACACAAAAAGCAAGGTGTTTTCTAATTAACACTAGAACCGGAAGACAATCCAAAAATACGTCATTAATGGGGTATTAATGTATTATCGAAAACAAAGACGAAACAGCAAAAAAAAATAATATATATATATATATATTATATAGCGGTGTGCTAAACCGGTTCACCAGTTTTTGTGTCATTATTTGATTTGCGCACAACGGTGCGTGAGTGCGTTTCATAATCCATTGCAATAAACATGTTATGTTTTTGTTTTTTCCTTTACAAATGTGTTCATGTTTTTCTTAACATACCCTCAAATAAATATTTTAAAAAATTAAAGTCTTGATGTCATAAAAAAATTGTGTGGTTTATTGCGTTTTCTATTGCATTGAGAATGTCTCCTGAAAACTTGGTAGCATTATCTTTGAAATCAAAAAGTTTTGGGCAAAATAAGTCAGAAATTTTGAAAGTGGGTCACACGTTTTTTCCATTTAAAAACAAAGATAAATAAGGGGGTTGTAAAAAAATCACCAAACAAATCATAATTCACTTCTATCAAAGATAGAAAGATGAAATTCGTGTTGTTATACAGCATTTAGTTAGCCCTTTAAAACGATGTACCCTTCATGGCAATCAGACAATATTTAAATTTTGTGTCAAAGTACCTCAAAGGGATTGCTTATGTTACTATTGTAAGGAAATCCACCTTATCTCAACTCGTTCTCAATCTACTTTATGTGGATGGTAACCTCTTTCTCTCTGCCTCTCTTACTACAACACTCAGGTAACGACACATTGACTGTTCACTGTTAGCCTTCCACTTTATTTGCTCTGTTCAACAATCAAGACCTTGGAACACTGCTACTTCGCTTATACTTCTGCTACTTCACTTATACTTTCTCTCCATCTCGCTCTCAACTCTGTCAGTCCTCTACTCCTACCCGTCGGAGCTATCCCTGACTGTCCGCTACCTTGTCCGGCTGAGTTCTGTCTAGTCCCGTTCAGTGTCCCTATTTATAAGTCCCGAGCCCATAGAGATTTCTTCCCAGGTCTGTAATCTTACTCCCAAATCTCAGGTACTTCAATTTTCCTACCGTTTAAATGATCATACACCCGCAGCGTAACAGTCGTCCACGGGAAATCTGATGCGCTAGACCCTTTGGTCAGTTGGCCGGTAACCGTGCTGAGGGATCTGATACGCTAGACCCTTTGGTCAGTTGGCCGGTAACCGTGGTGTGGGATCTGATACGCTAGACCCTTTGGTCAGTTGGCCGGTAACCGTGCTGTGGGATCTGATACGCTAGACCCTTTGGTCAGTTGGCCGGTAACCGTGCTGTGGGATCTGATACGCTAGACCCTTTGGTCAGTTGGCCGGTAACCGTGCTGTGGGATCTTATACGCTAGACCCTTTGGTCAGTTGGCCGGTAACCGTGCTGAGGGATCTTATACGCTAGACCCTTTGGTCAGTTGGCCGGTAACCATGCTGTGGGATCTTATACGCTAGACCCTTTGGTCAGTTGGTCGGTAACCGTGCTGTGGGATCTGATACGCTAGACCCTTTGGTCAGTTGGCCGGTAACCGTGGTGTGGGATCTGATACGCTAGACCCTTTGGTCAGTTGGCCGGTAACCGTGCTGTGGGACCTTATACGCTAGGCCCTTTGATCAGTTGGTCGGTACCCCGCTGTGATTACCCCAACCCCTGTCGCACCCAGGTCCGAACTCTCCACACTATTATATATAATATAGCAGCATATCAGATGGAGGTTGTTGCGGCCTTCTTCCTTATGTTGCGACCTTCTCTAATGTCGAGACCTTCACAAATGTTACGGCCACGCATGACACAACTCACGGCCTTCTCCCGTTGTCTAGGGGTTACTATCTGGAGATAGTAACTACTCGGTGTCTAATCTTATGTCAGACCTGTATGGTAAATTCTCGCCTCTTTCTCGCTCGGTCAAGCAACTCAAACACCGACTAGTCCATTGCAAATTAGGCATTTATTTACATGTACTGAAATATCCATTTGTTACAAAGTACAGTTGCTACCCCTTTCATCCAGAAGAATACAATGAGCAGGCAACAAGCCATACAGTTACAGCCAATCTAACATAAGAATTCTTCCTCTCTCGACTCTACTCTGGACTCCGACACATCGGAACAACTACCAACTATCAACCTCAACTATCCACTATCAACTGACGACCACTTGTCTCTCTAGCTTTTCAACTCTCGGGGCAGCTCACAGCTAACTCACTATCACACGGATTATGCCCCCCCACCACCACCGCCCCCACCCCCATCCACTGGTCATTCGGACACCACAATAACACGCATGACACAACACACGGACCCAAACAGCGTGCATACAAACAACAGGGATTCCCAAACAAAACTAGTTCACAACATTCCCCCCCCCCTCCCTTCCCTTACAGTAGTGACGGCACACACAAAAATTGAAACATAAATGGTAATCTTCTCACACAACATGTGACACCAGCAATACTATTTAAAAACTATTTGCATGTTGAAAAAGATTACAATTTAAATATAACTATTCTTTTGACATCAAGTGGACCCCTTTTTTTTCTTTGTTTTTCCCAAACCTATGGTTAAGTAGGTCAGCATATCCAAGGCATTCATGTCCAACACATTCATGTCCAACACGTTCATGTCCAACACATTCATGTCCAACACATTCATGTCCAACACATTCATGCCCAACACATTCATGTCCAACACATTCATGTCCAACACATTCATGTCCAACACATTCATGTCCAACACATTCATGTCCAACACATTCATGCCCAACACATTCATGCCCAACACATTCATGCCCAACACATTCATGCCCAACACATTCATGCCCAACACATTCATGCCCAACACATTCATGTCCAACACATTCAAGTCCAACACATTCATGTCCAACACATTCATGTCCAACACATTCATGTCCAACACATTCAAGTCCAACACATTCATGTCCAACACATCCATGTCCAACACATTCATGTCCAACACATTCATGCCCAACACATTCATGTCCAACACATTCATGTCCAACACATTCATGCCCAACACATTCATGCCCAACACATTCATGCCCAACACATTCATGCCCAACACATTCATGCCCAACACATTCATGTCCAACACATTCATGTCCAACACATTCATGTCCAACACATTCATGTCCAACACATCCATGTCCAACACTTTTATGTCCAACACATTCATGTCCAACACATTCAAGTCCAACACATTCATGTCCAACACATCCATGTCCAACACATTCATGTCCAACACATTCATGTCCAACACATTCATGTCCAACACATTCATGCCCAACACATTCATGTCCAACACATTCATGTCCAACACATTCATGTCCAACACATTCATGTCCAACACATTCATGCCCAACACATTCATGTCCAACACATTCATGTCCAACACATTCATGTCCAACACATTCATGTCCAACACATTCATGTCCAACACATTCATGTCCAACACATTCATGTCCAAGACATTCATGTCCAACACATTCATGTCCAACACATTTATGTCCAACACATTCATGTCCAACACATTCATGTCCAACACATTCATGTCCAACACATTCATGTCCAACACATTTATGTCCAACACATTCATGTCCAACACATTCATGTCTTGGAGTACCTATATTACCTGAAAACACACGGATATCTTAAGCGAGACAGTATGGTATCTAGACACACCACTACCGACAGGCTATGTTACCTAAACATCTTACATATGCTTCAATCTAGCTAAGGACATAGATATTGTAAATCATATGTTAATTAGTCTGTCCATTTTGGTTCAAATAAGAGAAAATTGAAACCTTGACTTACAATTGCATCATGTTTACCAACCTCTCAGACTTCATTGATTAATATCTTCACTTCAAATGAGATCATACATCCAGTGATCATGAAATAATACAGTTAACAGTCATGGAATAATACATTTAATAGTCATGGAATAATACGTTTAATAGTTATGGAATAATCCCCATACCGCGATCCACCCCTTTACTCATGTTGTAAAGTTTACATGTTTGAGTTATTCCCACTTTTCACTTCAAGCCATGATAATGTCAGTAACGCAGATGAGTTATTTATAATACAAACTTTTCATGAAATGGAACGGTTAGACCAATCGGGACAATATATCGGCCTCGAAATTGTCAGTTCTCTTAATATGCTGCACTTGTAAAACTATACTCTTGTAGTGTCTGGGCCCATCTTGTTGTTGTTCGTCCGTCGAAGTCGACTAGGACCATCGAGTCATCCAGTTAGGGGGAGGTTGGGATTACGGTGAGCTCGTAGGTGGCTTGCTAGACCGATCCTTGCTGGGAATAATCTATGACACCGTGGGCATGGAATAGTTGCTTCAGGCGGTGACCTAATGTTGCTCTTTCGGACAAGCTTGCGTGTCTCAGCTGTGGTTATTCTATTAGCTTCATGGGATTTAGCCCCCTTCTTGACAGCAGCTCTCCACCTGGCTCTGTCCTAGGCTGTCTGCACCCATTGAGTAGGGTTTATGCTGAAGGCCTTTAGTGCCACTTTCAGTGAGTCTTTGTAACGCTTTTTTGGACCTCCTTGGGAGCGCTTGCCTATCGTGAATTCTCCGAAGAATAATTGTTTCGGGAGCCGGTGGTCTTCCATACGGGCTACGTGTTCCATCCAACGGAGCTGATACTGCATAAGAGTGGTGAAGATACTAGATAGGTTCGCTCTAGCGAGGACCTCGGTGTCTGGGACTTTGTCTTGCCAACTGATGTCGAGGAGTTTCCTGAGGCAGGTAGTGTGAAAATGATTCAGTTTCTTGGCGTGACGCTGGTAGACTGTCCACGTTTCACATCCATAGAGCAGTGTCGTGAGGAATGCTGCGCTATAGACCTTGAGCTTTGTTTCTCGTCTGATACCTCTCCTGTCCCAAACAGTGCTGTGGAGCCTGCCAAATAGGGCCTCTCTACATATACGGGAGTTACCATAGTTGGCGCTTTGAAGAAATGATAGTGGTTTGTGGTCTCAGAGCAGTTCGAAAACTTGCCCGTACAAACACTTAGAGAGTCGTTGCACTGACCATACTATAGCCAGACACTCCCTTCAATAACCGAGTATCTCTGTTCCCTCGGGAGGAGTTTCCGGCTCATACATCTGACAGGGCGCAGCATCCCGTCACCGTGTTGCATCAAGTAGTATTAAACGCCTATATTGGAAGCGTCCGTCTGGAGAGTGAATGGCTTTGAAGGATCGGGTAGTTTTAGAATGGGTTCCCTCGCCAAATGTCTCTGAATGGATTTAAGAGCAATATCGCACTCAATTGTCCAGTCTAATTTTGCAGGTGCTCCCCCTCGCAAGAGATGGGTTAAAGGATGTACAATAGCAGAGATTTTAGGGATACATTTATTATAGTAGTTTACAAGTCCCAACAAGCTTCTCACTTCTTTCTTAGTTCGGGGGGGGGGGGGGGGGGGGGTCTAAGTTGGAGAATTTTTTTCAATATTGTGCGGGTCGGGGCCTTGTTCCCCTTTTCCGACACTATGTCCCAGAAATATAACCTTTTCGAACCCCAGTTCCAGTTTACCCGGGTTAGCCGTAAACCCAGCTTCCCTCAGTTTGTTCAACACTTTAGTTAATGTTTCCATGTGCACATCCCAAGAACGAGTGCAGACACAAATGTCATCGAAGCAGGAAAGTACATTGTCAATAGTATTCAACAGTCTTCGAATTACTCTGCATGGTCAAAATGGAGGGGCTGTTTGTTTTAGGCCAAATGGTAAATAGCGGAATTGAAAATGACCCAGTGTTCCCCTGAAGGAATCTGCCAGAAGCTTTTAGTAAGGTCTATTTTAGACAAATATGTGGCTGCGTATGACACTGAGAAAAATATCTTCTGGGTCAGGGATGACTTCGGCATCGGACTCTGTGATAGAGTTAAGTTTGCGATAGTCTACGCAGGTACGAATTGAACCATCTTTTTTCTTAACTAGTACCACGGGGGCGGCATATGGTGAAGTACTTTCTTCAATGATCCCCAATTCTAACATATCTTTGACTTCTTGGTCAAGCTTATCTCTTAAATGTAATGGGACGGTGCATCGTTTCAAAACTATCGGCTTGTTTGATGTGACCCTTATGTTGAACTCTTCAACTTTTCCTTTCCCTGGAATGTCAGATATGACGTCGTCAAATTCAGCACCTAGCCTTGTGACCTCGTCTGTTTGACGTGGTGGCAAATCACGATTAATGCAAATTTGTTTGAGTTTTTCCTAATCTGTGTAGCTTGGCGTCGGTAAAGTCAACCAATCACCTGTTGTGTTTATGTCATTGTTGTCATCGAAGTCATCCTCCGTAACGATGGAAGTGGTGCAGCCGTGTAGCATATGTTCCTCTTCCACTGGTTGTACATCTTTGTGACGGTCGTGATATTTCATCACTCTGTTAATATGATATGTTTTTGTGGACACCCCCTTCTTGATGGTAACATTGAATTTTGAAGTACGTGGAATAACTTTAAATGGTCCATCCCAGAATAAAGCCGGTTTGTTTGTTCTTTTGGGTTTCAGTAGCAGAACGTAGTCCCCCACATATCGATATTCTTAGAAGTGGTCTTTTTGTCGTAATATGTTTTCATTTTAACTTTAGAGGTTTCATTGCTGGAGAGCGCTAGTTCTGTTGTCCTTTGAAGTCTGTGTCTTATATCTAGTAGGTATTGATAAACTGTCTTTGTTTCTCCCTTTATAAAGTCGTCAGTAAATAGATGCTTTATTATAGACATTGGGCCTCGTACTTTACGCCCATAGACCATTTCGTAAGGTTAAAGCTTGGTGGCTTCATTAGGCAACCTCCCTCAGAGCAAATAATGCTGCACTTATAAATCTATTCCAATTATCGGGTTCTTCTGCGGCCAGTTTTCGCAGCATTGATTTAAGTGAACCATTGAACCTTTCAACTAACCCATTCGAACTTGGGTGATATGGGGACGAGTTGACACTTTTAATGCCAAAGAAATTCGTGACCCGGGCGTTCATCTCAGACTTAAATTGAGGTCCATTATCGGACAGTATCTCTTCTGGAAAGCCTATTCTAGAAAACTAGGTACTTCCCGTGTGGCCTTAGCCACCAAAACTCAAAAGAATATTGAGACATTAAAATAACCCACTAATTTATAACAAAACAAATTTAAATGTATGCAAAATATAGTCTTTACATCTGGAAAACTTCATGGAAAACTATATTTGGAGTAAAATAGCGACCATCTTTCAACAGCTTTCCTTGCTGTGGGTTTTCTGTAATGTGGACTTTTATTTGTGTTGAGTTCCTCGATCGGGACAACGAAACATAGAGCTGACCATGTGACAATACTGCAGTCTGGAGATCGATGCCGACGTGGTCAAATGTTTGTCCTTGAGATTTGTTTATCGTGATCGCATAAGCAGGAATGATAGGAAATTGTCGACGCTTGAGAATAAACGGTAACGTTGTATCTGATGGAGCCAAGTCAAATCTCGGAATGAAAACAATATGCCCACGGTTGCACTCTGAAATGATTTCAGTTATTATGAAATTGTGATTGAGATGCTTCACGATCATGCGAGTTCCATTGAACAGTCCTTTCTGTGGATTCAGGTTACGCAGTAACATAACTATTACTCCAGGCTTTAATCGCAGAACGTGAGGTGGCATTTCTGAGTGTGTTTGTTGATTCAGAAACGCAACTGGATAATTCTGAAAATCGATAGGGTCTTCTGAGATTAGTGAATAAGAGCTGCACAATTTTTGTGCGTGTTCTGGCATCATTTCGATGATTTTCTATTCATCTCTAGAGTTTGATTATTTGTAGGTGCTATAATTACACGTTTCGCCAATTCATCAAGTGACATCTCAGAAATGTGTTTTCCGAAAATGGAAGCGATTACATCACTGGTTTCGATCATTGGTTGAGGTATTTCAATGGTGCAATCGTTGTAGATGCCTTCGATAGGTGAATGATGACCCATGCCGATTTACAGCACCCACTTGTTGTGGTCTTCCTGGCCAGCACTTCGCATGAAGACTGTTAGAGCCAAATGTAAAAAGTGCTTCCACAAATTGCTTGATTTAATGCAGCTTCCAACAATATCAGTTCTCGTTCCTCTTACTACAACTGGCAGTGTTTGTCGAAATTCACCACCGACCACGAAAACCTTGCCCCCAAAGGGTTTTTCATTGAACATAATTTCGCGCAATAACTTTTCAATACAACGCAATCCATGCTTTGAAAGCATTGTGTAACTGTTCAATACAACGCAATCCATGCTTTGAAAGCATTGTTATTTCGTCTATAATAATTAGGGAAGTTTCACGCAGAATTTTCGATTCAGGTGACATTAATCTCATTGATGAAACTGACGTATCTAGCAGTAGAACCGCCAGCTTAAAACCACTATGAACTGTTCTCGCACCTTTAAGCAAAGGTCCTGCTATTCCTGTTGTAGCAAAAGGAAGCACGCATTGACCCCTTCCACGAATAAAGCCCAATCAATGTTTTATAAAGAAACGTTTTCCCAGAACCTCCTGGTCCATCAAGGTAGAAGCATATTTTGTTTAGATTATCATTGTCTAGAGCATCAGTTATCAAGGTAGAAGCATCTCTTGTTTAGATTATCATTGTCTACAGCATCAGTTATCAAGGTAGAAGCATCTCTTGTTTAGATTATCATTGTCTACCGCACCAGTTATCAAGGTAGAAGCATCTTTTGTTTAGATTATCATTGTCTACAGCATCAGTTATCAAGGTAGAAGCATCTTTTGTTTAGATTATCATTGTCTACAGCATCAGTTATCAAGGTAGAAGCATCTTTTGTTTAGATTATCATTGTCTACAGCATCAGTTATCTTGACAAAGGCTTCAAGCTGCTTTTCGTTTAACATTTCAATTTGTTGTTCAGCTTCTTTCATTTCTTGAACATAATCAAATGTTTGAACTCCTATGGGATTTCCAGTAGGAATGGGCAGACCAAGCTTTTCGCAAGAAAGTCCGTGATGCTTAAAGATTGCATTTATGTCGTGGAGGGCTAAGTTCTTTGCAGCATCGTCATCGTAGTTTCTTTTGTAATCGAGAGCCATATCGGCTGAAAACTGGTTCCATATATCTATAGGCTTTGAGGGTTGACTAAAGCAACATATGCCTGCAAAAGTTTCTCTAAGTTGTTTTGGCATATGAAAGATTATTGTTTCGGCTAAACACTGACTCCATTCACCATCACTTTCCAGAAGCCCACTTGCTGCCGCTGCTTCCTTGAAGGTGTCTTAAGCTACTCCATTAAAAGTACGAATGAACTCAAAACTTGTGGCACCTCGAACATGAAGCAATGGCCGCCGTAGGACAAATCTCTCCTGATCTTTTATGACAACTGTGAACATTCGTGAAACGATCTTAGTTCCACCTCTTTGCCCTGGCTGCCAGTATCCACGAACATAAATATAGTGGTAAGGGATTTCAGTGTACAGAAACTGTCGTACGTTTTCATCCTTTATGTTGAGCTGGAACCAAGACTCAAGCTTTGTCTTGCTAGTTCGAGCCGCCAGCAAAGCCTCTTCTTCATTTCCTTTCTCGAACATGATTCTCTGCTGATTCGGGAGATGTGGCGGAAGTCGCATAACAACACGTGATCGGTCATGCATTTTTGATTCGATAAGTCTCCACATTGCTTCTGGAGCACTAACATAACGGGTATCTATGAAGTTGTCAATTTCATTTTAACGTACCTCATGCTGTTCTCCTGTCGTGATTGTGATATTTGCACAATCGAATCCTTTAAAAATTTATTTATGTATGTATTTAATGGCTTTAAGTGATGTGCAAACCACAATATTAATGTGAGCGTTGTATTTTAGTAACAGGTATGGATTATAGGGGACAACATATCTATTGTCCATTTCTATTCCTCTAACTTTAACCTGCACCGACGACGGTAAAGAGGGTATCCCTCGAAATTGGGAAGGTCTCTTGAATGAAATGCTTCGGAAACTTCTTCTGGCAGACACCGTCTTCCATACATGGTGCGCACTGATTGATGTTTCCGCAAGGACCATGTAGCATGCAGCGAGTGACGACTTCATGAAGTCTTGGGTTTTCCACTCCATCTGGGATCTCAGCACAAACAAACTGATTGATCCGTTCAGGTGTTGTAAATTTCTCCTCTGCTCGTAACGTGATCAAAATATGTGCATGTGGTAAGCCACGCTTTTGAAACTCGATGCTGTAGACAAAAGCTTCTGACAGACCAAATATATCACATTTAGTTGAGTGTATTGCGGAGGTTATTTGGAAAGTGGTTCAAAGTGAGAAGTCCGATGATATGTTTGTCCATGAATGTTAAAAACGTAGGGACCGCGACCTGGAACATCGATTATTTCGCTCCCAGCGACGCAAACGACGCTCCGTTGTTGTATGAGCGAATGGTTTTCACGACAATTAAAATGACCTGGATATTTTGGATCCGATAAAAGTTGTTGAAGAAAGACGGGATAAGCAAGATCTACGCCGTGAATGTCGGTGGGTATTGGTCATTCAACTTTGCCTTTTCTACAGCAACTCGTAAATTTCCCATCTGCTGGAAGTTCCTTGACAAAGTTCATCGAACTGCAATACTGGCATATGATATTAAGTTGTCCACAATCATGAGCCTGAACATGATTTTCAACAAAATGTAGAGCTTCATTGATTATCGTTTGACTGTTGACATTTTGCCGTTGCGATTCTTGCTATACTGCGGCGTTTACGCACAGCATTTGCTTTTCATCTCACTTGATCTTCAACTGCCAGTTCTTGTACTGCTGCCCTTCTATCTACGTCACCGCTTGCTTCTCGTAGTCGCTTTCGTGATAACCGTCTTTTCATCCATGTCTAGAGGAGTAATAAGATATTCGTCAAGTTTTTTATAAAATCACATCTAAGACGTTTGAAAATTGATTGTACTCTGATAGATCGATCCCGTAAGAAGGAATCGGGCCGCATTGGGTCCTTTTCGTGGCCCGTTTGGAGGTGATAAATATGGAAACGTACATTAGATGAAAGCCAGGCCCATACCTTTAAATGAAGTCCTCATATCTTTATGATTTCTTCAGACATAAGAAATGTTCAGCATCATTATAGGGATTCTTAAATATTTCTTGAAACAATCATCCGGCATGCAACTGCATCTGAAGGAAATTAATAAAACGTTTGAGGACCCCTGTAAACTAAAATATTATAAATAACTATAAAATGGATGTCTGGCTGAGATGTCATATTAAACGCATTTATTGACAATATTAAATGAAAATAATTAAATTATAACGCAATCAGCAATTTCTTTTTTTTTTTAAAGCTAAGTCCCTATAATTTCTTTCATGATTTTAACAAATTTGATGACCCAGTGAAAAATTTACGGTAAAAGATACAAAGCTAACATTACTTCACAAATAACTTACTAACAAGTGGTGGAGGTACTATAATTATTTAAAAATGTATAAGTATTTAGCCAATGAAATTAAATAAAATACATTCATAGCCTTATTTATTTCATGAATGAAGTTTTATAATTACCATAAAAATGCGGTATTTGGAGAATAACCTTTTAATGATAAAATCTGAAGTTAAACATGGGTATTGAACGAAATAAACAGGAAGCATGGAAAAAAAAGGCATTAGTTAGGTCTGAGTGGAAGGAAGTGGTGAGGCAGACCAAAGCCCTACATGGGCTGTAGCGCCACAGGGATGGATGGAAGTAGTGAGGCAGACCAAAGCCCTACATGGGCTGTGGCGCCACAGGGATGGAAGGAAGTAATGAGGCAGGCCAAAGCCCTACATGGGCTGTAGCGCCACAGGGATGGAAGGAAGTAGTGAGGCAGACCAAAGCCCTACATGGGCTGTGGCGCCACAGGGATGGAAGGAAGTAGTGAGGCAGACCAAAGCCCTACATGGGCTGTGGCGCCACAGGGATGGAAGGAAGTAGTGAGGCAGGCCAAAGCCCTACATGGGCTGTAGCGCCACAGGGATGGAAGGAAGTAGTGAGGCAGACCAAAGCCCTACATGGGCTGTGGCGCCACAGGGATGGAAGGAAGTAATGAGGCAGGCCAAAGCCCTACATGGGCTGTAGCGCCACAGGGATGGAAGGAAGTAGTGAGGCAGACCAAAGCCCTACATGGGCTGTGGCGCCACAGGGATGGAAGGAAGTAGTGAGGCAGACCAAAGCCCTACATGGGCTGTGGCGCCACAGGGATGGAAGGAAGTGGTGAGGCAGACCAAAGCCCTACATGGGCTGTAGTGCCACAGGGATGGAAGGAAGTGGTGAGGCAGACCAAAGCCCTACATGGGCTGTAGCGCCACAGGGATGGAAGGAAGTAATGAGGCAGGCCAAAGCCCTACAAGGGCTGTAGCACCACAGTGATGAATGTGTCAATTAGCCAACCCCCAGGCTGAGCTCTCTACAATACACATTATTTGAGACATAAAATAATTAATGGTGAATGTCTTGATACTTGATAGCTTAGTAGATTCCTTAAAAAATCTCATTAATAAAATGCATGTCTTACTGTATGGTTGAAACCAAAACTTCACAAATGATTTAATAAATCTCTTGTATTTTAAATAATTATAAGAGAAATTTAAAATTTTAAAAAAAAATTCAATTACAGAATAAAACTATAAACAATTAAGTTATTAAATATGTTAAAAAGATTGTCAAGGCATTGAATTTTTCTTTATTATCAGTGAAAGGTGAAAGGAACTGACCATGAAATATAATTAGCTATTGACAGCATTGCAGTATTAAAAAAAGTATTGGCTTTTATTCAACAGTTTCATTTAAAATCCAACAAAAAATAATTAGCACAAACAAAGAAAAATGCTGGATATGGTAAAAAGTGAATCTCCAATAGCATATTTTCATAACCTTAAGATCTCTTTCATAAAACATAATCAAAATAGAAATAATTATTCATTTTATAAACTGCTTTTGGAAATAAACATTCTGAATTTCTTCTACACCTTAAAAAAAATAACCTTTCAGACCGTCAGTTGTTTGTTTTTTTCTATCATACAGATGAGTGATCTAATGATAAATCAATTAAACTAACTTAAAAATATACGAGGAATGATCAAAACAAAGGACAGACATCAGCTCAATGAAGTTGTTTTTTTTTTACTTAGCTAGGGATTTAGGGGTAATTACCCTACCTTTAAAACTGCTTATATCCCTTTACTACAAATGATGCTCTTTTTCCAATTTTTTATTTTTTTTTAGTGAGACATTTATTACAGTTTACAGTAGTATTTTATTAATACTGTTAACACAAATAGATTAAAATATCTTGAATGTATGTCTTTATTTGGTAAAGCAACATCAAACACTCAAGAAATAAAAGTAAATCCAAAAAAGTTGGGTATATAATAATGTACAGAGTGATTTCTGTATAACCAAAGAAAAATTCAAAAATTCAAAGTTTTGATAAAATTAGTTATATCCAATTGCACAATTCAAATGAAAGAACTTAAAGGGAAACAGTCCCAGAATGTTGACACAAAAATTTAACTGACGGGAAGGAATGAAATTTAATTTACAAAATTAATGTACAATTATAAATGAGGTTTGAACCAGTTTCAAACATTTCTTGTATACATAGTCTAACAAAGTTTGTCATCTTATACATGCCACTAACATTCTTTTCATCTACATTTATACTTTTTACTTTCTCCTCATCCACATTTATACTACTTGCATTCTTCTCAACCACGTTTATGCTACATTGAATCCACATTGAAGCTACTTTATTCTTCTAATCCACATACATGCTACTTATATCCTTCTAATCCCCTTACATGCTACTCTCTTCTCATCCTATTTTCATATTTTATAAATAGAAATTTTGATTCTCATTGTAAATGACAGCTGACTTTTCTAAGAGAATCAAAATGTAATCAAGTTTAAAACAAAACTTTGTATGCAACAGCAAAACTCAGTCAAGCATGGAATTTATAAAAAATATGTCAGTCAAAGGTAATTCCCAATTACAAGGCATTCATTAGGTCTTATCGTTCATAGAAGATCAAATAAATTTTAATATATTTTTTGTACCCACTAAATTAATATCAAATTACAAAAATTATTATCAACAAAATTATTTGTGATTATTTATGGAGCCCAATTTTTGCTTAGTATCAGTCAATTAAAAGAAATAGAGATTCTTTTTTGAAAAAGTTTAGTGAAGAGAAACAAAGTGGAAAAGTCTTCTGATTAATCATTTCAAGAAATTAGATAAATAGAGGAATTATTTTGATTTTTTAGTGTCATGACCAATGTTCCCTTTAAGCTGTGTGGCTGCGCAGCTATCTCACAGACGCCTCGCAGCAGTTTTGAGTTTCTGCGCAGCAAATCAGCAAATTTCCATTTAAGTGTGTGTTTGTGGGCTGTAAAATTTTGCACACAAAAAAATTGATGCTGCAAAACTTTGCACACAACTGTATGATTTTGCACACAAACCAACAAACCTTGGTCATGACCATTTTAGAAATAAATGTAATTTCTTTCTAAATCTCTCAATATGGAACAAGATAGACTGGATGTAAATCAAAAGTACATCAAACACATTGGGGATGATAATCTGTGACATTACATACAAAATTCATGAGTGTTTTCTTTTATGAACAGGACAAAAAGATCAGAAACTCATCTAATAATGTCTTTCTTTGAGTTAAGCTTGGATGCGATAACTCTAAAATAAAGAGACTTTTTGGAATGGAACAAAAACATTCAGTGATGTAAAAAAAATTCATATTGTTTTTTTAAAACTCTAATTTTTAAAACTTGAATGTATTGGAATGTATTATGCAAACTGGATGTTTACAGTTTCTTAAGAGCATTAGAATTAAGTTCAATGACCTTGTGGAAAGCAGCAATAAGTTAAATGTGTGCTACAGTGTGCAACAGATACATACCAAAATACCTTTGATATATCATAAAAATACATCTTCTTGAAATATATATGTGAAAATGTGTGATAGCACCATTAAAATTAACCCTGTTATTTAAATCTAGAGCAGGTGTGGGCAAGCTGGGGTAAACTGTCCCCAATGAGGTAAAAATGAAAGTGAGCGCTCACATTTATAAATCAAAGAATATAAAAAGCTATATCTTTGTTATCACATTAATTTTTCATTTCGGCAACACAGCATCTGGTCAGTGTAACAGTAGGCTCACTAGTAGAAAATGCACCAATTTTCTTGTCGCTCTATAGTGACTCTGCAGATAGCATAAATGCATGTCTTATCTTGTTTATGTTGATTTCGCCGAGTTGCCTTCATTTTAAAACGTTTGAGGATTTTCGTCATCTATTTTACCACATTTATTTTATACTTTAAAAAAACATTCGCCTTGTCAATAGCCCTTATTACCCACCTTGAAATGAGGGCGTAATGTGCACACAATATTTTGGGATGCTTGCAACACAAAAAAAACCAGGACCCCTAATCTAAAGTCTTGGTGGTTCATTTGTTCTCTTGTGAATTATTAAATTTGATAAAGAGATGCTAGTCACAAAAAGGATTTTCTGTTATCCTGCAAATAAGATTGACAGCAATAAAAATTTAGCTTTTAAAAATAAACAATTTTTGTTAATCCAAAATATATTTCTATTTAATTTGTAACAAACTAGATTACCTTTTGGAGGCGCACACACATAGACATACGGAGACACAGTATAAAGATGTAGGCAAGACATTTTCATGGGAGTGAATTTAGGACCATCCTGTTATCAATGGAGCAAAAGGCTAAAGACATAGTAGCACTGAATACATCTGGCGACCTTATGTTCTTATTTTCTAGTAATTACAGAATAGGATGATCTAAAGCATCGAGTCTCAACTTTCCTAATGCCGCACCTCTTTATAGTTCCTCAAGCCGTGGCGACCCCCCAAAACACAAAATAATGTTTGTTGCGACATCATAAATGTAGAGTATTGGTGTTTTCCGGTGGTCTTAGGCCCGAAAGGGGTCGGGACCCACAGGTTGAGAGCCACTGGTCTAAAGCCTCACTGATACCCTATTGATCAAACATTATTTAAACTGCTAAAGTATGTTATTATTTCCATTTTTAGAGCATCTTTGGTTCTGGCAACATAATATTTAATGATGACTAACTTTCATAAGTTGTTTTGAGTGGCAATTGAGCATTCCAAAATAAAACATTCCTTGAATTTTAATTTACCCAATATTACAGACCTGTTTACCGACAGGGTTACTGTCAGGGTTTGTGTCTTTGTTACTGTCAGAGTTAGTGTCAGGGTTTGTGTAAGGGTTACTGTCAGGGTTTGTGTCTTTGTCACTATCAGGGTTTGTGTCAGGGTTACTGTCAGGGTTTGTGTCAGGGTTTGTGTGAGGGTTTGTGTCAGGGTTTGTGTCAGGGTTATTGTCAGGGTTTGTGTCAGGGTTACTGTCAGGGTTTGTGTCAGGGTTACTGTCAGGGTTTGTGTCAGGGTTTGTGTCAGGGTTACTGTCAGAATTTGAGTCAGGGTTTGCGTCAGGGTTACTGTAAGGGTTTGTGTCAGGTTTTGTGTCAGGTTTTGTGTCAGGGTTACTGTCAGGATTTGTGTCAGGGTTACTGTCAGGATTTGTGTCAGGGTTACTGTCAGGGTTTGTGTCAGGTTTTGTATCAGGGTTTGTGTCAGGGGTTGTGTCAGGGTTTGTGTCAGGGTTTGTGACAGGTTTTGTGTCAGGTTTGTGTCAGGTTTTGTGTCAGGTTTGTGTCAGGTTTTTTGTCAGGTTTGTGTCAGGTTTTGTGTCAGGTTTTGTGTCAGGTTTTGTGTCAGGGTTTGTGTCAGGGTTAATGTCAGGGTTTGTGTCTTTTTTAGTTTGTTACTGTCTTTGTTAATGTCAGGGTTACTGTCAGGGTTTGTGTCTTTGTTACTGTCAGGGTTTGTGTCTGGTCGGCTGTCACCTCTCAAAAACGTTACTTCAAGCTCCAAAGATTAGATTGGTTATATAATGTTACTATTGGCAAAATAAGTAAACAAATAAATGTGTGTCCATTTTTTTTATAAACCCAATCCTTTTAACCAAATACATTGTAAAAAAGATAATGAGATGTCTAGGCAATTTAATCAAAGACACGTGAGACCAGGCAAAAAGCTGATTAAAGTCACCATAACAAATGATAAATTATTTTTAAAGCTGTCTACTTGTGATTCATTGTTTAGTCGTTGCAGGTTTTCCAATATTCCCAAGCATATTTAATCTGCAGGTTTTAAACAAATCTGCAGTATCAACGAGTCATCCACGATAAACGGAGATTGGGGCTCGAATAACTCTGTCACTGAAACCTTTTTCTCCATCTCAGTATCAGAAGAGTAGCGAGCCTTGGAGAAGTTCTTCTTCCCACAAACTGACTGCAGGAGCTGTTGGCTGTTGGCCAGGCACAAGCAGTACTCCACCGCCCTGGGCTGCTCTAAAATAACATTAGAGAACAGAAGGATTCGAAAGTCTTCTGCGTTACTGCCAAAACCTTTAGGGTAGACCTTAAGCTCCCACTCCCACGTCTGGGCTGGGAATGACGATGCACGAGTAGAAAATCTTATTCCAAGCTCGGCACCTTTTTGAACGGTCGATAGGTGAGGTATGACAATACGTTTGTCCCAGCGAAGAGTGGAGTAGTTCCGTAAAAGAAAAGACTTGGTGGTGAAATCTTTAATGCGAGAACGGGTGGATAGCGGAAGAGCATGGTACTTGTAGGCCAGCAGTAAATGATGCTGAAACAGATCTCGGTGCTGTTCTATCAGTGGCAGTGACTCCAGCTGGAACACATGCGGGAATACAGACGGCACAAATGTGTTAGTGAATTTAAACTCCTTAATGGAGGTTAATTAATGAAAATATCATAAAGACTGAAAATATTTATGTGACGGGTGAAAGTAAAGACTGAAAATACTTGTGTGACATATGACAGTACAGTAAAGACTGAAAATACTTGTGCGACGGATGAAAGTAAAGACTGAAAATACTTGTGCGACGGATGAACGTAAAGACTGAAAATACTTGTGTGACGGATGAAAGTAAAGACTGAAAATACTTGTGAGACGGGTGAAAGTAAAGACTGAAAATACTTGTGCGACGGATGAAAGTAAAGACTGAAAATACTTGTGCGATGGATGAACGTAAAGACTGAAAATACTTGTGTGACGGATGAAAGTAAAGACTGAAAATACTTGTGCGACGGGTGAAAGTAAAGACTGAAAATACTTGTGCGACGGATGAAAGTAAAGACTGAAAATACTTGTGTGACGGACGAAAGTAAAGACTGAAAATATTTGTGTGATGGATGAAAGTAAAGACTGAAAATATTTTTGTCACGGATGAAATGGGTTAAATAAATATAAAGTAATGGTAGCTCATTTAGATTTAATGGTAGCTAAATCTGATATTTTGTAAGCATGTAAAACTGCAATGTTTAAAAAAAAAATACTAATCAATGTATATTTGTGGTATCTAACTGTCTAAACAGGCACTTCAGCATATTCACCATTTTATGCAATATTAAGATCTAAATTTATTTGTCCTGTTGAAATTAAACATGTAAGATTGATGTGGTATATGCATGATGATTAAATTTTCTCTTTTGTAATTATTTACCTAATACACATTAGTTTTGTCCCCAGTTTGAATTTATTACTTATATACACATAAGTTTTGTCCGTAGATTTAATTTATTACTTATATACACATAAGTTTTGTCCGTAGATTTAATTTATTACTTATATACACATAAGTTTTGTCCGTAGATTTAATTTATTACTTATATACACATTAGTTTTGTCCTTAGATTTAATTTATTACTTATATACACATTATTTTTGTCCGTAGATTTAATTTATTACTTATATACACATAAGTTTTGTCCGTAGATTTAATTTATTACTTATATACACATAAGTTTTGTCCGTAGATTTAATTTATTACTTATATACACATAAGTTTTGTCCGTAGATTTAATTTATTACTTATATACACATAAGTCTTGTCCGTAGATTTAATTTATTACTTATATACACATAAGTTTTGTCCGTAAATTTAATTTATTACTTATATACACATAAGTTTTGTCCGTAGATTTAATTTATTACTTATATACACATAAGTTTTGTCCTTAGATTTAATTTATTACTTATATACACATAAGTTTTGTCCTTAGATTTAATTTATTACTTATATACACATAAGTTTTGTCCGTAGATTTAATTTATTACTTATATACACATAAGTTTTGTCCGTAGATTTAATTTATTACTTATATACACATAAGTTTTGTCCGTAGATTTAATTTATTACTTATATACACATAAGTTTTGTCCTTAGATTTAATTTATTACTTATATACACATTAGTTTTGTCCTTAAGATTTAATTTATTACTTATATACACATGAGTTTTGTCCTTAGATTTAATTTATTACTTATATACACATTAGTTTTGTCCTTAGATTTAATTTATTACTTATATACACATAAGTTTTGTCCTTAGATTTAATTTATTACTTATATACACATAAGTTTTGTCCTTAGTTGTAATTTATTACTTATATACACATAAGTTTTATCCTTAGTTGTAATTTATTACTTATATACACATAAGTTTTATCCTTAGATTTAATTTATTACCTATACACATAAAATGGATAAGGACCTTTAGGAACTAAACATAAATTATGTATGGACCCTTCATGACTAGGATAAACGACCTTTAGGAGAGAACAATATGACTGGGAAAGCAATTTCAGTGATAAACAGACATGACTTACCTGATTGAGTTGGTCGGGTGTCATCATTGGAAATCTGACAGCGTCCATCACACTGGTCAAAACTTCTTCAAACCGCTTGTTATTTAAATGTTTGGACTCTTTGTACGCCTTTGAGAAATTAAATAATAACAATTTTTTTAATGGCAAGATTCTGTGCTGTTGAAGTAGATTTATTTATTAGAAACGTTTTTTATTTTACTTACAACTTGCAGAAGAATATCAAGATAAAAAACAATGAAATTTGTTAGACTGACTTGAGCATTGGTGGCCTATCACAACAAATCATAGTGAAATTAGTTTTCATGAATTAAACTTTGTTCCTTTAAATCAGTGGGGGACAACCTGCACCCGTGGGAAGCGCTGGCATGTTAAATAGTGCGGCCACCAGATGCATCATACATGACCTTCTTACTTTGTTCAATCTGTGCTTATTCTTAATCATTTTATATAAATTTAAACACATCATTTGATATAAATACAAACACCAATAAAAATGAATATCTAAATGTTGACGTACTGTAAATATTTTTTCTCCCATTAAAATGTGGATCTTGTGCAGTTAACCCATGTTTTTTTTTCCCTTTCTGTTTGGTACCCTCATTTACCATTGGCCACAGTACCCTCATTTACCATTGGCCACAGTACCCTCATTTACCTTTGGCCACTGTACCCTCATTTACCATTGGCCACAGTACCCTCATTTACCATTGGCCACTGTACCCTCATTTACTATTGGCCCCTGTACCCTCATTTACCATTGGCCTCTGTACCCTCATTTACCATTGGCCACAGTACCCTCATTTACCACTGGCCACTGTACCCTCATTTCCCATTAGCCAATGTTACCTCATTTACTATTAGCCATGCACTGTACCCTCATTTACTATTAGCCACTGTACCCTCAATTACCATTGGCCACTGTACCCTCATTTACCATTGGCCACTGTACCCTCATTTACCATTAGCCAATGTTACCTCATTTACCATTAGCCTTGCACTGTACCCTCATTTACAATTAGCCACTGTACCTTCATTTGCCATTGGTCATGGTACCCTAATTTACCATTGGCCACTGTACCCTCATTTACCATTAGCCACTTGACCACAGCCATCCAAAGATCAAATTCATCTTTGACCACCAGGCAGGATGAGTTCAACATCTCAATCAGCTGATCTTTGTCCAAACTCAGCCACTCCGCCTCCCATTCGGCCGTATTTATAACTTCGTCCATCTTTAAAGCCAACGCCTGTTGACAGAGGAGAAGATCTCTTACTGAGAAATCATCCATATCTTTGTCTTTGTAATGAGCTTAAATAATAATTGTAAACTTGTAACTACAACTCTAAAGATTCTTGTTATTATGATAGCAAATTGAAACTTTGCCAATCAGATCTGTCAACAAAATTACACCTAAATGAGGAGGCCAACACTTCAGAAGAACATAAGCTAAACACAATGTGGGCAGATACTCATCATTCTGGTATAAGGGCTTTAGAATGGGGGTTGGGGGGGGGGGTGTTTAAACATGAGATTAGTGAGGATAGTTGATCAGGGACATCCAAGATGAGAGGACAGTCAATCAGGGACAACCAAGATGAGAGGACAGTCGATCAGGGACAACCAAGATGAGAGGACAGTCGATCAGGGACAACCAAGATGAGAGGACAGTCAATCAGGGACAACCAAGACGTCACAAATTTCAATCAGATTGAATTACAGTAAATTGCAAACATCTGACACTGAAATCGGTTAACAACCTTTGCAAATGTAAATATATATTAATATATATATTTATATATATAATATTTATTAAATTTTGGGTCTTAAGTAGCTTGTATTGGTAAACAAGGTGAAACACTTGTTGGTACCTGAACACATGCCTTCGTGAGCCTATGATGGTAGCATTTTGTGGCATATTGAAACCATACATGAAAGACATCTTTCAGCTGAACCTTTGGTATGATGTAGAAGCAGGCAAAGTCCAGACAGACCTGAAAATACACATTTGGGTATTGAGTTTAAAAGGACAAAATAAATTCTCTTTGTTATTAACTTTATTTCCAAACTATTTTAAAACCATGAGGTCATTAATCCTGCAAAGTGGTTGAAAATGTTCTTACTTACAGTGCGCAGGTCTGTTACATTGTATTTGTCCGACAGGATGAGAACTGGCAATGTGTTGTCTATGTTTAGTTTTATATGGCAGCTGTAGAGAAAATTGAGAAACCTTGGAAACACGCCAAGACACACACTGTCCTCCACCAACTTGATTTCCTGAGGAAATAAATCTGAGTTTTATCATTTGTGAGATCATTTAAAAACATTGCTTACTAGAAAGGGGGAATAACTTACAAAAAAATTGGGTGAAGATAAAAAAATATATATATATATGAAGAGTCGATTTTCAAAATGCTGTATCTCCATTTTTGGCATTTTGAGATAATCGGCTTTTACTGATACACAATGATGGCTCAAATTTTCTGAAAATTACATGTTAATTTAGGTATATATTCAAAATATAAGTTAGATTATGATGAAAATTGAAATATAGGTTAATTAAAATGTATTTATTTACTTGTTTGAATTTCTTATTTAGTTTCAAAATGCTGTGTATCCAGCTGTAACTTAGCGACAAAATACTGTATATCCATTTTGATAGCATAACATTATTCCCAGTAGCAAATAATTCAAGTTGTTTTTAGATTACAAATCACTTACAAAACAAATTATAATAAAATTAAATTGTATCATATACATTATATAATTGTGTATGATTAATGTTTTTTTATTGATATATTTTAACAGAACAGTATTATAAATGCTGGATGTCCCCTGTAATAGTGTAATGTTTAGAGTGCTATAAGTTTGCATAATTTGTTTTTATAAATCTGAATTCTAAACAAAAGTAAACAAGATAATGTTCAATTCACAAATCGTTTTATTTGAATATAGAACATAATGAAGTGTCTGATTCAGAGTGCGCATCATCTTCAATAGCAGTTTGGTTGATTCAGAGTGTGCATCATCTTCAATAGCAGTTTGGTTGATTCAGAGTGTGCATCATCTTCATTAGCAGTTTCGTTGATTCAGAGTGTGCATCACCTTCAATAGCAGTTTGGTTGATTCAGAGGGTGCATCATCTTCAATAGCAGTTCGGTTGATTAAGAGTGTGCATCATCTTCAATAGAAGTTTGGTTGATTCAGAGTGTGCATCACCTTCAATAGCAGTTTGGTTGATTCAGAGTGTGCATCATCTTCAATAGCAGTTTGGTTGATTCAGAGTGTGCATCATCTTCAATAGCAGTTTGGTTGATTCAGAGTGTGCATCATCTTCAATAGCAGTTTGGTTGATTCAGAGTGTGCATCATCTTCAATAGCAGTTTGGTTGATTCAGAGTGTGCATCATCTTCAATAGCAGTTTGGTTGATTCAGAGTGTGCATCATCTTCAATAGAAGTTTGGTTGATTCAGAGTGTGCATCATCTTCAATAGCAGTTTGGTTGATTCAGAGTGTGCATCACCTTCAATAGCAGTTTGGTTGATTCAGAGTGTGCATCATCTTCAATAGCAGTTTGGTTGTTTCAGAGTGTGCATCATCTTCAATAGCAGTTTGGTTGATTCAGAGTGTGCATCATCTTCAATAACAGTTTCGTTGATTCAGAGTGTGCATCATCTTCAATTGCAGTTTGGTTGATTCAGAGTGTGCATCGTCTTCAATAGCAGTTTGGTTGATTCAGAGTGTGCATCATCTTCAATAGCAGTTTGGTTGATTCAGAGTGTGCATCATCTTCAATAGCAGTTTGGTTGATTCAGAGTGTGCATCATCTTCATTAGCAGTTTGGTTGATTCAGAGTGTGCATCATCTTCAATAGCAGTTTGGTTGATTCAGAGTGTGCATCATCTTCAATAGCAGTTCGGTTGATTAAGAGTGTGCATCATCTTCAATTGCAGTTTGGTTGATTAAGAGTGTGCATCATCTTCAATAGCAGTTTGGTTGATTAAGAGGGTGCATCATCTTCAATAGCAGTTCGGTTGATTAAGAGTGTGCATCATCTTCAATAGCAGTTTGGTTGATTCAGAGTGTGCATCATCTTCAATAGCAGTTTGGTTGATTCAGAGTGTGCATCATCTTCAATAGCAGTTTGGTTGATTCAGAGTGTGCATCATCTTCAATAGCAGTTTGGTTGATTCAGAGTGTGCATCATCTTCAATAGCAGTTTGGTTGATTCAGAGTGTGCATCATCTTCAATAGCAGTTTGGTTGATTCAGAGTGTGCATCGTCTTCAATAGCAGTTTGGTTGATTCAGAGTGTGCATCATCTTCAATAGCAGTTTGGTTGATTCAGAGTGTGCATCATCTTCAATAGCAGTTTGGTTGATTCAGAGTGTGCATCATCTTCAATAGCAGTTTGGTTGATTCAGAGTGTGCATCACCTTCAATAGCAGTTTGGTTGATTCAGAGTGTGCATCATCTTCAAAAGCAGTTTGGTTTTGTTCCAGGAAGTTGATGCTTCTTATTTACATTCAAATCAGAGGGCAAATAGTTCTGTCCTTGAGCACCCTTTTCTACTGTAATGGCTGGCTCTGCATGTGAAAGATTGAATGTGTATTAAATAACACAGCTAACTCTGTGAAGCAACTTTTTATTTTCATTTCCTGAACACTTCTGATGTGTAGCAACCATAACCATAATAATAATAATGAATAATGTAAAATGAAATTTAGTGGTTTTTTAGTAAAGTTACCGGTTAACTCACCTTGCAGAACCATTTATCGTGATTACATTTAACCGAGGGGATCTTTCCTCCGCTTGAATGACGAAATGATTTGTCTTTTTCTCGTGTTGGGCTTTTTTCTTTCTTTTTCAAGATTTTATAGTACAAACAACTCTTTCATCCAGGCCGTCGTTATGCACCGTGTTTGTTGTTGTTTTGCATCATGATGTTTAGTGCGCATGAGCAGAATAGCTTGCCAATCACACGGATTGGTCCGAAAATATATACAGCATTTTGATAATAAAAAAAAAATACAAACCGCATTTTGAAAATAAAATCATTTTTAGACATAGAATAATATAGTATTAAAATGTGTTTTGTAGATATATTTTAACATTCCCTAAAGGAACCTGGTCTGCTCTACAAGAATGTACAGTTATCTCATTTTTTTCAAAATGGCGTATACCACGTTTTGAAAATCGACTCTTCATTTATTATATATATATTATTTTTAATTGTTTTACATAAGTTTAAAAAATTCTCTCAAATTTCTATAATTACCAATCTATAAGTTGTAAAATATTATATATCTAGCACTTAATAGTGTGAGTGCTGTGCTGTTTTGTGTCACGATGGACATATAAAATATTGCTTGATTTTCCAAATTGGGTTTTCTCCCTTAGCTACTGGCTTTCTGTGGTGCTTTAAACTTACATGCAGGGTCGGCGAACAGGGTAATGACCTTAAATGGGGTAAAAATGAACATCTGTTGGTAATGGAGGCTCAAAAGACAATAAAATTATATTAAATATGTTTTCCTTTTTACCAAAGTATTTGGGGGGGGGGGGGGGGGGGGGGGGGGCAGAGAGAGATTTGCTTTGAAAATTGCACATAATGTGACTGTTAATAGTTGCTACCTTTTGAAACAACATATCTTTAGGTACAAGAATTTTCCACACTAAGGAACTTAAAACCAAAGCAGGAAAATCAATTATTGAACCATGAAAACAGTTTCCAAATTGCTCTCCAAATTGTAATGTTATTGTATCAACAATTCCATAATATAAGTATTTTATTCATTTATTTTTATCTCATTTATTTTAAAAAAATTATATTTATTAATGTATTCTCTGCATAAATAGATTCAATAAACCATTTGAATTTAAATATTCTTTCATTTTCTTCCTCCCAATAGAGGGCTTAAACAAATAAATTTGGGGGTAATGGCTAAAAAATTTTGCAGACTCCTACTTTAAAGGGAGTTTACTCACAAATATAGCGTGTGTTTTTGATTCATCACCACTGTTAAAAATTTTCTGTAATTCCGAGATTTTAACTCAGGCTGTCTAAACCTGAGCAACTCCAGCATCTAGTTTCCATAATCCTTTTAGCTCATTTAATATTTAACACCACAATGTTGCTGTAAAATGAGCTGTAAGCAAAGTTTTGGTGTTTTTCTTGACCAGACAAAAACCACTTTCAATCAAGAGGTCACACAATTTCACTTTCAAATTTTGGTTAGACCATGTTTAAAACTGATTTCTGTTTTTAATCTAACCTTTTCTTTGTGGCTGTCCCACTGACGACTTGTGAACATGCGTTCAAAGACTTGGGATGCACGGACTAAAACCAACTTGTGAGCAAAATACTTCTCATTTTCAACCTGAAGTATGACATCACTGAGCAGTTTGTTGTTGAAAAATTTGGCTTGCTCTGACAAGACTTCCCGTTCATTACCATAACAATCAATTCCTGAAAGTGACAAATATATATCATCAGGCAAACAGAGCATGAAAGAAGTAGGCCAATTTTCATAATGAATTTATCATTTGACTTGTAATTAGTTTTTGGACTCTGAAATTGAAAAACTTCTTTCAAAAGCGCCCTTTGTTTCATAATATTTTGTTCACGAGTTTAAATCTATTTGGTTACCATCTTCACTTTCCAGGCGCAGTGCAAGTGTAGTAGGTGAAAGACAGTGTTGAAAACATTTGGGGGGGGCAGTCCCATCATCCATGCTCGTCTGGTCCATGACACAGACTTGATCTGGGGGTGGTACGGCCATGACTCTAGGAAATATATTCCATATCACTACAAAAGAAGAGACCAACAAAAAAAATTAAAATATGTCTGACAATCTAAAAATGTAGTTAATTGTTAATAATAAAAAAAGTGTTAACTGCAATTAAATAGATTAATGCTACACAAACAATATATTTGAAGCTTTAATTGTGATAAGACAAAATTCAAATTTAAATGTTTCATCAGTACCCGGTACAACAAAATCATTCCTATAAGTATAATATATATCTATATTCTACCTGTAACTAAAAATGAAATAGAGAAAAGAATAAGAATGGACACATGTCTCAAACAAAAACAAAGCTCAGAAGAATGGAAAGAAAGTTGGTGGAAGTACAATATAAAAATTAAACAGGAAAAAGACAGTGCAGCTGTGAAAAATGGTGAATTTGGTTCATACCATATGCATTCAACATCTTTTTATTAATTTATCTTCCAAATAAATGCTATCAGATGTATTACTCACATACAATATACCAGTAACTGCAATGTCTAACATTCCTTTACAGTTAGCACTACTGAAATGTTTGGAAATGGGACAAAGGGCTTGTTTATTGGTGCTGTACAGGTGTCCCCTAAAAGACTCCAAGGCGACAGCCTGTCTCCCCTAAGCATGATTTTTTGCACTTTTTACAAAAGATGGTATAAATCATGTTGCTACATTCTGCAAGTAAAACCTTTTTTGATTCTGAATATTTCCAGAGGGAAAGGGATCTTATCAACTTCATTTACATAGGGACATCCAGAGGGAAAGTGATGAAGGGAAATGTGTTACAGCAGCTACTGTTTCAACTTTTGGTGACTATATGTGCATTTAATAGCAGGAAGGTTACTTCAAACAAACATGTCCCTAAAGTTCTTGTCATGTGCATTAACAGCCAGAGACGTGATGTGGCATTAGGGGGCCCCAAACCAATTATTATAAAACTTTTTATTTCTTTTCACGTTAAAACTTTAGGCCCCTTAAATTTCTGAGGCACCCTGCAGCCACAGGGGTTGTAGTGCACACGGGATAGCTTTGATTATACATATGTGCAATTTGTTAGTTTTATCTTTTTTTTTTCAATATAATGTGGATAATTATGACTTCTTCTTTAAAATGATTGAGCAAGCTCATCATTCTTGCTGAACCTGGGAAATTGCACTATCCCTGCGAATAGCACCACTTTTGCTTTGGTCCCAAGAGTTTGTGCCAATCATAGGTTTCACTGTAATATATTTTTGGGAGCCACAGGTAGGGGTTATGAGTTTAAGAAATACTGTCCAATTTTTACATGTTAAAACACTTAATACTTGGCAGTTTGTGTATATTAAAATTGCTATAAAATAAAACAAAATAAAAATAATACTATTTGAAAAATGAATATAATAATTTAATTCATAACATATCTTTTTGATATGATGAACAAAAGCAAACAAAAACAATGGCGTAGTAAAACTCTGTCAGCCTCTAACAATTGATCCCCAAACATAAAAACGTCAGGCGTATACTCAACCAAAAGACCACACGGGATCATTTTCAACTATCATATGTCAAAACCACGCCAATGTTTTTTTTTGTTTTTTTTTCAGTGGTGTGTGTAAGCAGGCCTAAATCTATGGAACCTATAGTTTTGTTAGGTACACTGCTAGGGTCCAAATAAGTAATTACTGACATAACTTTAAGCAATCTGCGTCGACTAGGCCGATCTATTGGTCCAAGAGTGGGCCAATTTATCGCTCCAAGAGTCAGTGGCGAAAAAGACAAAGGAATACAAATACAAGCTTAGAGACTGCCTGGCTGGTCTTCCGATAGGTAATCAGATTGCTTCATGCTTCCATTGATAGATTACAGTATTCTGTCATTTTTTATCAATTTTTCTGTACCAAGTGACCCTACCCTAATAAATGCTCTAAAGTGTAAGTGAAAAATAATTGCTAAATTATGCAAAGGGAAGCATTATAGGCAGTCGGCTGCGCGTAACCCTGAGAGTTATTCCCGACTGCCTGTAACGCTGAGCGTTATAAGTATAAGCAGTCGGCTGGGAATTAAGCCGAATAAGTGAATAAGGTTTATTACTGCTAGTTTGGCAATTTTTAAAAAAAGGATTATTGCTATTATGCGTAATTAGCTAAATTATGTTTTTTTTTAACTATAACTTTTAACGTGTTTAACGTAAATTTTAATTATTTTTAATTAATATTGAATGACAGTATTAGTCATTAGTGAGTGAATTATTACCCTAATATTATAAGTCTAAGACTAAGAAGATTTTTAATAATATTAAGGCATTTCCATGGTTTAATTACTTTAGGTACTTCTGAAGACGTTTAATAACTGCGACGTCGTGCTTAGTTTACTTACCATATCTTTTTCCCAAAACTCATAATTACTCAATCAATCTTTGAATCATTTAATAGAGTGTTAAAGTAATGTTTACAATAATCGAGCTATTACTTTTCACCGAGATCCGAGATCAAATTGAACTTTTTCCGAGATAGAAATGTTAAATACTGTAACTTTTACTTAAACGTAAATTCAATATTTCTTTAAAATCATTCAAGAAGCCAGGCGCATTTAAAAGGCATAAATAATTTTTGTGGGCCTAACTGGTAGAAATTAAATTTATTTAACGGGAACAATAATAAATGTGCTCAATTAAGGAGGTCTAATTCTTTTTTTTTTAAACCAGCATTTAAATCGGATTTAAGAACATCCTTCATTAGGAGATTTGATGTCCATTAACTTTATGACTTTCGGAATCATGCACAGTTACCATCGATTATGTGTGAATTCAACGTATCATGCCTATAGACACTTCGTTAACGAAAAGATAGCTCTATTGTTTGTCAATTATTGTTAAAGTATCATATATATTTAATAAGTTTGTGTCCATACTTGGCATCCAGAAAATATGGTAAGCTTACATTTAAGCTAAGTTGGTGTGCTGTTTTATGTTAAAACAAATTAATAATGAAAAACATGATCATGAAATAATTAATTGAAGAATATACATTTTAAAATGTATTTTATTGAAAATAATTAGTTAAAAATAATATTGCAGGTAAAATTTATAGTCTAATGAACAATGACCAGATTTTTCTGAGGGTAACCTGTTACCCGGGGTTTGGGGTCCCGTGCCCCCCCCCCCCCCGCCCCCGCGCGCTTCCAAGCCAAAAATGGTTCGTGAAAACTGTCTGAAAGATAACCTGAAGAGCAAAGATTAAATTCATGTGTGTTTTAAAAATAATATTGCAGGTAAAATTTATAGTCTAATGAACAATGACCAGATTTTTCTGAGGGTAACCTGTTACCCGGGGTTTGGGGTCCCGGGCCCCCCCCCCCCCGCCCCCGCGCGCTTCCAAGCCAAAAATGGTTCGTGAAAACTGTCTGAAAGATAACCTGAAGAGCAAAGATTAAATTCATGTGTGTAAATTATATAGTATACTGTATGCTATGGATGTACCGAAACGTTATGTTGTGTTAAATATTTGTAAACAATATCAATAAACTAGTAAAGTTCCAGAAGTGTTTTGTTATTTATTAATACTTTTTGAGTCTGAGATTGAACATGTCACTTTTTAACGTTCATAAAAGGAGAAAAAACAGCTTGTCATTGTGTAATTTACTACTAACAATTGACATGTTGTTAAAAAAATTAACATAATTTGACACAACAGACGTATGTCAGAAACATGAAGGATCAACAAGGGAATTTTAATCATTAATTTCAATAATTAATTTCATAATCATGACACACCAATATTTCTGAAATTAGTAGATAGCTCTCAGGACATCAGGGTTTATGATTTTTATTAAATAATTCCTAAAACGTGTCACATGAATCACTGAAATTGTATTTGACAACCAGCATACGCTTCAATATATCGACTTTTAGTTGCGATTCATCTGGTGTCCACATGTTGTTGTAATCAAAGAAAAGAATATTTCAGTGGGGGGCATATGTCCATGTCAAGGGAAAAGTAAGCAGTTCGTCGGAAATAGCCATAGGTCGGACATTTCCTGACCTATAAAGGACGCCCGGGTAGGTGATGCGCAAATAGGGATTGTCCCGGCTAAAACGGGCCGTCTGGTCACTGTCAACTCCTACAGTCTTCTTGGATTGATTACATTCGTCAAGTTCTTTTCACACGTTGAAGCGTCGTACTATTCCTACTATCATTGAACAAACTCAACTCCTTTTCATAAGAATTAAAACTTTAATGTCTGAGTAAATATAATACACATAACACGAGAATATAGCGCAGCTCGCTATCAGACCTGAAAAATACACATCCTATCACTCCAAAGTTCCACTCAATCTGCCGCACGACTAAAACATACGTCACAATACTGCGTAGACAAAACGTCACGAATCAGCATAAAAATACGTCATAGAGACAATGGCGGGAAGAGCGCTCAATAACTATAAGAGTCAAGCGCGGGAAAAGCGTTCAACAACTAATGAACATAATATTGAGTCGCAAAAATTACTAATGAACGCTCATACTCGACAGTCACAGTACTAATATTCATAAAAATGTTACTTTTACATTCAAAGTATCAATTTCTACATGTTATTTTAAAAATTGACATAAATATCACACTATCAATAGTGAAATATTCAAAGTCTATTTACACACGTTTTTTAAAAAAATTGAAAATAACTTTTTTTTTAAATTGTAGATTTGAATACACTTCTGAAAGAAATATCCCATAAATCCATAAAAGTGTCTCGTTAAGAGCGAAAATTCCCATATGGGTTTTATCTCGGTTTTATTTTGCATCTCGGCAAAAGGCTAGACCCTTACGTGGAACCGTCTGACCCCCACCCCCTTTTGCTATCTTAACTTAAGAGAAATAAGAGACGTAAGTGTATTCTAATATTTGAAATATTATCACGACACAGCCTTAATTAAATAAAGTTGCAAATAATTTTAAAGCTTTTAAAGAAAAATAACCCCTGCACTTGCAGTAGTAGCAAATGTAAATTAATTGTGTCAAATTATTAAATATTATTTAAATGATCTAATTTTAATTAATGAATGTCATATTTTATTATTTGATTTGAATGAATCAATGCTTGACCATTCTCATTCAAGTCAGATTTCAGACCAGGACATTGTTTTGTTATTGTTAAGCTAATTCATAATTTGTAAACCTTCTATGTTACACCCCCCACTTTAAAAAAAAATAAAATAAAGTGGTTTATCCTAAATAATGACATAGACATAAGTATAAGTTTCCCGTTGATTGTTACTGTTAGTTTGTTTGAATAACTAATCATTTAAACACCCTTCTTCAAAGTTCTTAATCTTCAGTTCTTTTTTGAGGCTTGAGGAATCCAAGAATCATAATGAGACAATTAGAATATAGGCTAATGAATACAAAGTATTGGAGCAAAAAATAAAAACACCATCTATGCTCTTGGCTCACACTGAAAAATGATATTTCAACATTCTAAAATATATTTTGTTAAGAGTTAAGTGACTATGACTAAGTCTAAATTAAAAATTTAGAATTTATTAAATCCAAAAGTTCAAGGGGGGCCAAACTATAGTCTATAGTCGATATACCTCACAGCCCCCAAGGCCTTAATCATACAGAACAACTTCATAAGAAGAAAAAATAGGGAGTAATTATAATAATATGAAAATCCATCACTGCCAGTAATATTATGAAAAAACTATCACTCATGCTGGCACTGATGGATTTACGGTATACCATGACCATTAGTATAAGCCAAAATGTTTCCTTTCAGTTAAGCTTTAACATTTGTCTGCTTCTCCTGTGCTCCAAATTTTGTTAGCAGAGTTCTAACTTTTTAAACTCTGATATGCCGCCTTTTGATGACTGCTGCCCTAATTTAAGTTGATGACTTCTGTCATTCTCTTCCTTCATTTTTCTTCCTCACATTTCAGTTAACTGGGTCTCAATAAAAGGCAACATATAGAATTTTATAGAATTTTCCAGTGTTTGAGAATAGTACATTGTAATTCATGATAAAATTATAGTTTTGTCGCACCTTTTATGCCTTCAAAATTCTGTCTTTTTATTGGCATACAAGTGATTGTATTAAGATGCTATTTATGATAAGTAAGCCTATCAAAGGCATTATTTAGCATATTGTCTTTATGGTTTTCTGTTGACTCTACAATTGTAGAATTGGCTCTATCACAAGTGATTTGAAAAAAAAAAAACAAATATAAATTTCTATTTGGCTACGTAAAAATTTATAATTGCATAAATATCTATTTTGGGTTAGGTTTGATTTATTACAATAGTACCCTTTAATTTAAGATTAATATAATTAAGAATGATTAATCTATACAAGTACTAGACATTTTAAAGCAAGATTTAATGATAGTTTGACTTCCCTGTTTTAAGCCAAGTCCTAAATTGTTACTAATTTTTATGCTCTCTCATAGTCAAAGATTCAATCAGTTCTGACTATAAATAAAATCTCCCAGACTCATGATATTTGAAATGGGAATACTGTCAGCTAGGAAGGGTAAGAAATGTACGTAACTGTCTGTTTTTTTATTGAAGTTCACAAGTTCCGTTTGGAAGTTCACAATAATAAAGAACCTTGTTACAAATTTTTAAAATAAATAATTATTTATTTTGAATAAATTCATTTCAATGATTTGACTACTGATATTTAATAATTTAATTATAACAATTTGTGATGAGCCGAATCAGCTTATGTTAGGTATTATTGACTTATTTTGAAAACAGGGCAATAAATTCTAATAACCTAAAACATTTTTAATGTTCAAATTGTATTGTCTTTTTTTTTAATATATGATCTCACTTTTTTACATATTCCAGTGGGTATCTTACTGGCAGTGTTTTGGATTGGAACCCTGTGCTATATCTGGCTCCCAGACCACATTCCAGATTTTCTCAGCTCAAAAACAAAATCAGAAAGTAAAAAATCAATTTATAATTTGAAATAATATTTCACTTTTATTCTTTATATGCATCTGATAGTAAACCATTTCCCAAGAAATTGTATTTTTAAAGATGCTTGCAAAATTTATGATCTAAACTGAGATTACTACTAGCACTGTTAGACACCCTGAAGTACGGTGATGCTAACATCACTCTAATGCTAACATCACTTGCCTTTCACAATTTTTAGTTGTTAATAAATATATTTTTTTACAAGTTTAAAAAATTAACATTGATCCCTTCTTGTAACATTTTTTCTGTATTTACTGCTGTATGATTGTATGTATTATAAGATGTTTTAAAATGTTAGAGCGGATAAGCAAGTATTACATCAATATCATTCTCATTTAATTTACTTTTCAGAAAGTGCTAAGTTACCAAAACTTAACTTGATGCTACATGCTGGAGTAAGTTCCAACACTTCTCAGCTGAGCAATGTAGACTCTAATGAAACTGTTCATGTTTGCATCTCATCTGATCAAAGAACTTTAGGTACACAAATAACCAAATAATTAGTTGTACTGAACTTAGTTATTACATTTTCCAATTTATTTAGTTTTAAAGTAGTCTAATTGACAAACAAAATGTAATTTTATTTCTTTAATTGGTAACTTACAAATATTTTTAGATTAAAAACCATTTAAAACTTATATAAACTTAACTGCCAAGTCATTTACATTATTGAGAGAATTCAGTTAAGATATGTCTTTCTTAAGTTGAATTTATATTAGCTGAGCAGAGGTTTATTTTTTTTAAATATTGAATTAATGATAGTATTTACAAAACTAAATTTAGCATACGCCATATGCAAATAATCACAGTGAAACTTAAGAACAAACAATATTGAAATATTTATAAATATGCTGTTCTTTTTTCTTGTAGTTGCCATTGTAAATGAATTTGAACTTGAAAATGTTACATTATATAGAAGGCTTAGTTCTAGGATTGAATTGTTAAACCTTTTATAACAATCATATATTCTTTTGTCTTTCAGGTGGAATGGTTACATTAATCAATAGTATTGTTTCCAATACAAAGTCTAGAGTCAAATTCCATCTAGTTGTTGATGAAGAAAGTGCTGATCGTGTTAGGTTCGAAAATTTATTTGAAAATATCAAGTTTGTTTTTGTTTTTTTCAACTGTAAAAACATTTGTATTTTGTAATATTACCATACGATTTGTGTTAATGTATTCAGTATCAAAGACATATTTTCATAATTGAAGATAAATTGTTTTAACCTCCATGCTAGTTTTTAATTTTGTATTTTCTAATGGCAAAAAAATGTAAACACCATTGTAATTGTAATTTTGTTATGTAAAAATCATTAAATAATGCATGTAAAAATATTATGATCTGTTAGTTATTATGAGTCTGTGGTACATAGAGCACACATGTTTGGATGAGCTCTATATAATATTTCAATCCTTTGCCTTCTTTTGATGGCATTGATACTGTGGCTATCCATTGTTAAAATATGTATGTTGCTTGTTCCCAGCATTTGGCTCAGGAAGTCCAAGCTTGCTGACATAGATTTCCAGGTTAAAGTATTTCCATTGAACTGGGTTGATGGCAAAATCAAAATCAGAGGTGGGAGAAAGGAACTGGGCAGTCCTGTAAGTTTTTTTGGGGCGGGGGTTTTGTTTTGATTTCAACTATTCAAGAATATACATCGCAACAACAAATTTTAATTTGTAATAATACAATTTTTTTAAAGATTTGTGTTTAAATTTGTTGAGCTAAGCATTGTTTAGAAAATAAAAAAATTAAGTTCAAATATTCTTCCACTTTTAAACAAGAGTTAAATTGACTCCAATGAGACTATATAATGCTCAAGTTTTTTATTTTGAATTATCTTTTGTTTCTTGTTTTGTATTGTCCTTTTATTCGTCCTGTCTTTTCATTTCCAACCTAAACATATCTTGTTCAATTAATTCCTTCACATGGCCACTCATATATATTATCAACGTTTCTCCTCTCTATAAGCTTATTTTTTTTATTTTTTTAAAAACTGTCAGTGATGCTAATTTCTTTTAATATTTAATTTCTTGCAGTTAAACTATGCTCGTTACTATTTACCAAGACTTTTTCCACAACTAAAAGAAAGAATTGTATTTATAGATGATGACTGCATTGTACAAGGTAATTAAATTATGGATGCGTTTATATTATCACATTGAGCAACTATATGACAAATGGCTAACATCTTAAATCTTCGTAATTTGTTTTATTCTTCCATAAAGTGAAATCATTGAATGTATGCAGTTGCCTATTCTCATTACCCCCCCCCCCCCAAATACTTTACTGCTAGCAAATACTAGAAAACTGACAATTGTGATTATGATGTCATACATTTTTGTGTTGTTTTTTTTTTTACTTAAATTTTATTATGTTTTATGTTACTAAAAATTCTGAACTGGGTCAGACAGAAAATGAAATGTATTTGAAAAAGGGTGTTAATAAAAAGTAAATATTTGAAACTGGTTTTCAACGAGGGTGCTAAATAAAAAGAAAATAATTGAAACTGTCTTTAAACAAGGGTGCTAGAAAAAAAAGAAAATAATTGAAACTGTCTTTGAACAAGGGTGCTAGATAAATAGAAAACATTTTAACCTGTTTTGAACAGCTTACTTACTTGTACCTTTTACATTCATCTCAGTGCCTTCCTTTCCAGTTGCTTCCAGATGTACCCCATACTTTTTGTGTCTGCCTCCAGCTCACATCTCTTTGTTTTCTTAAGCCTTCCTCTCTTTCTTTTTCCCTGTGGATTTTATGTTAAGTGTTGTCTGGTGATGTTATTTGGGGTTTATGAAGAGTGTACCCTATCCACCTCCATCTTTTCCTTATGATGTCTTCAGCAATAGGCTTCTGGTATGTCCTTTAGTAAGTATTTGTTGGTGATGGTGTTTGGCCATTTGATGTTCAGGATCTTTCTAAGGCAAGTGTTTATGAAGGTCTTTACTTACTGCTCGCCACCTTCATGATCTTTGTCTTGCTTTTATAATTTATTTATATTGAGTCTCAGCTCTGCTGAAATGGTGGCTTTATCTTTAGCCTTTTTCTGACTTTGTTGCTGGTTGTGGGTCAGACAGAATTTCAATGTCATTTGAAAGTTTAGGTCATTCATTTATGACAAGGGTGTCCACTGTATCCTGTTCTTCTTTTTGTATGTGGATATTTTCATTATCTGGTCAATTGCAAGGATGAATTGAAAGAGACATCCTTATCTAACTCCTTTTTCCACTTTAAAGGCATCTGTGAGTCTACCTTCAGGTACCACCGGCATGTTATTTCTTCAAAAGAACTCTGAATGATCCTGACTAGTTTTCCTGGTACCCCATAATGCAGCAGAATTTTCCACAAGGTTTTTCGGTCTAGGCTATCAAAGCCTTTTTGTAATCATTAAAATTTAGGTGGGGTGTGTGTGTGTGTTTCCATTCGATGAACTGTTCTATAATGATTATAGTGTTTCAATTTGATCTGGCATGATCTGTTTCAGCTGCAGCCAGCCTGTTGATCTTGTAGCTGGGTGTCGAACTGGTCCTTCATTCTATTCAAAATAATTCTCTTAAAGACCTCTCTTAGTACAGACACCAGTGTAATTCCACTGTAGTTCACACAGTTTTTTTTAATCAAGGCTGCTAAATAAAACAAAATATTTAAAACTGTCTCTGTCATTCTAAACTGAAAATGGATGTGCCAGGGGAGTTGATCTTAAAAAAATACAATGACAATATTGGAAGTTATTGTGGCATTAAAAATGTTGGTTATTTTACGTCACAATTTCTTAGAATTGGCAAAAACAGGTCAAAATTGTATACCTATCAGCTAGCTTAATGTGTTTCATAAAGAAAAACCTTATATATTTTTTTATAGGGGATATAAAGGAATTATACGAGACACCCATAAAGGAAGGTCATTGGGCAGCTTTCTCTGAGGATTGTGGAGGAATCAATAAAAGACTGACAAGACTTAGTGTAAGTTGTTGACAGGACTTAGTGTAAAATGTTGGTATTATATGATAATGATGTCGTACTTTTTAAATTATGTTATGTTCTTATCTTTTAAAAAAGAGAATCTGTGAAAATAGTTTTAAAAATATTGATGGAACTTGGTCATAATACCAGACACTTTTGTGTAGTCATTGGAGAAACTAAAGTTGATGAGAGCCAATGATTTCATTCATAATTTGCTATTTATTTATTTACAGGTTATATAAAACTGGATGATAATCTCAATAAAGAAAATATCCCCTTAAAAAACAAATATTTGTTCATTTAACCCAAATATTAATATAAATAACCCATATTTTGTTCCCCAGAATGTCTATGCAGAGTTTCTTGATTTTAAAAACGAACATGTGCAGAAGTTGGCCTTGAAGCCCACGGCATGTTCTTTTAACACGGGTGTTTTTGTGTCTGACCTGTCAGTCTGGCAAAAAAACAACATCACCACCCAGCTGGAGTACTGGATGGAGCTAAACACCAAGTCAGTGGACAATTAGGAGATAGTTTTATCAAGATTTATTAGGGATCTCATGCTGAACATTTTTTGTCTTTTTCTTATTGACTGATGAACAAGTTTCTAAAGAAAGCTTTTTGGTTTTATGGACTGTGGGCTTTGTTCCTAATGAGAATTTTAACAAATAACTGACATTAAGTCAAGATTCTAAATGTTGGGGAATAAGTACTCAATGACAAGAATGTAATAATTACGATTAATAGTCACTGAAATTTTGAAACTTATTTATGCTTTTATCAGACCTGTTTACTCTTACGATTTTGGTATACAAAGTATGATTTTTAGGTGTCTACATGTTTATTTTTGTACTATTAAGATAGTGTATTGAACGATTTTGTGATAATATTGTACGATTTTAAGAGTCTGAGGGTAAACAGGTCTGTTTTATTATTTAATCGTTAGTTCTGGGCATTTATCATGTTTAAAGAAAAGTTGTCTTACTTCATAATCTTAAGCCTATTAAAAATGGTGATGGGAATCTTTTATACACTCATCTTTGTTAACACCAATTTCTCAGCAGTTTATTTTTTAATTTTCTTTTATCTTGAATAGAGAAGAGGTTTACGGCAATGAGAGAGGAGGTGGAGGTTCCCAACCCCCTATGATGATTGTATTTTATAACAAATATTCTCCCATTGATCTAATGTGGCATGTCCGACAACTGGGTAAGTTTTTTAATGTGACAGCTCTAAGACAATGTAGACGTTTAGATAAAACCTATCTCTGCCTAAAGGAAATTAGCCCCAACCTATCTCTGCCTGAAGGAAATTAGCCCCAACCTATCTCTGCCTAAAGGAAATAGCTGCAACCTATCTCTGCCTAAAGGAAATTAGCCCCAACCTATCTCTGCCTAAAGGGAATAGCTGCAACCAATCTCTGCCTAAAGGGAATAGCTGCAACCAATCTCTGCCTAAAGGAAATAGCTGCAACCTATCTCTGCCTAAAGGAAATAGTTGCAACCTATCTCGGCCTAAAGTGAATAGCTGCAACCTATCTCGGCCTAAAGTGAATAGCTGCAACCAATCTCTGCCTAAAGGAAATAGCTGCAACTTATCTCTGCCTAAAGGAAATAGTTGCAACCTATCTCGGCCTAAAGTGAATAGCTGCAACCTATCTCTGCCTAAAGGGAATAGCTGAAACCTATCTCTGCCTAAAGGGAATAGCTGCAACCTATCTCTGCCTAAAGGAAATAGCTGCAACCTATCTCTGCCTAAAGGGAATAGCTGCAACCTATCTCTGCCTAAAGGAAATAGCTGCAACCTATCTCTGCCTGAAGGGAATAGCTGCAACCTATCTCTGCCTGAAGGGAATAGCTGCAACCTATCTCTGCCTAAAGGAAATAGCTGCAACCTTTCTCTGCCTAAAGGAAATAGCTGCAACCTATCTCTGCCTAAAGGAAATAGCTGCAACCTATCTCTGCCTAAAGGAAATAGCTGCAACCTATCTATGCCTAAAGGAAATAACTGCAAGCAGCTCACTCTGGTTATTGGTTTAAGGGTTATGAAATTGATTAAGTGTTTATGCCCCATAGTAAATCAATCTGCTGCCTAATATTGATATATTGAATATTTATATTAGTATTAGCTGTTTGCAAAATATCACATTTATTAATTATCAGTAATTCATGCAATAAATTCATTTGTAATTTTTTAGGGGCCACTGCAGGCTCATCTTACAGCAAGTCTTTTATACAGAAAGCCAAATTGCTGCATTGGAACGGCCCACTGAAACCATGGAATCGTATTGCCCAGCACAGTTATGCCTGGGATAAATATTTTGTTCCAGAGCCAAGCGCACAGTTCAAGGTCTTGAGGAGAACATAAAGGAATGGCATCTTATTTCAAACGTCTGCTTTTAACCTTGAGCTGAAATCAAAGTCTTAAGCATGGAGCATTTAGAAGTTGAATTATATTTAAACTTTATCAGCAGGTTCCTGATTTGAAAATTGTTTTTAATAATAGAGATCTATCAAATATGTCATACGGCAACAAAATGGCTCTAAGGATGTGATTTTTGTTTTCAGCCAAACAATAAACTGTTGTTACCAAATGCAGCCTATTCAAAAATTTCATTTGCCAGAAAATTAGTGCTAGTTGAATCGGCAGTATTAACTCTGACTTCTCTTTGGTGTTGCCAAAATTCAAGGCCAATTTTTGACATGGACATAAGGCTATTTTTTTTTTAAACCTCGAAGATATTAAACCGGCACATTAAAGATTTTGCAGCAAGGTATTAAAAATGATTAGATTCTTCACTTAATTCAATTTTTTTCCTGTGGGTTCATCTTTTTCTGTTATAATTTTGATTTTGTAAAATCTTCAGCTTGTCATAAAAATTGCTTTCATTACATTTGTATGTCTGATCCTTCTATGATTATTTGAATTGAAATATTGGCCAGTATTTTGTATAGTTTCTGATCAAATGTGATGACTTTTTTTTTGTTGTTATTTCATGTCAATATTGCTATTGTTTTGTGCCATTTTCTCTAACATTTTGTAAGTCATAAAGGCAATAATATATCTTTTAAATTTCTTAACAACCTACATTTTTTTTCAAGGCAAGCATAAGGTGATTCTAAGCTTTTCTAATATTCCTATGCTTAGATGTTTTTATGTATTTTTAATCCAATTTTTAATTGCATTATATCCTTTCGTTTTGATGTTTTCAACAAACTCTATCTAAGCTAACATTAAAACATAACTAGATGTAGAAACCAATTGTTTCCCCAACACATTACATAGTTTGGGATGATTTCTGTTTATTGATCACTGATGAACAACACAGTTCATTATAGCTTTATGTTACAAAATGTGTCTTTTTTTTTATTTTCACTGTCAATGCTACATTGTTTAATATATGCTCAACAACCAACCTCAGTTTAAATTCAAAAGAATCAACTCCTTTATATTTGTCTTAGCCTCTGCTCTTTCTCTTTAAAATACGGCAGGGAAACCTTTTTCCTCACTTGAGTGGAAATGCATTTAGTCTTTTAACATAAAATCTTTATTATTAACATTTCAACAAAAGACAAGGGCTAAGACAAGTGTATTAATTTACATACATAAAGATATCTTGTTGAGGTTTTTTTTAGTTTAGCCGTTAATTCAAAACTAATAATCATAAGAACTAAGTTTTAAAAAGTGTATTTTATTTAAACAACCTGGTTTATGTTACATGTCACATTTACATTCTTGATCTAATTAAATCAATCTGAAACAAACACAGTACAGTTAAATCATGTCTACATCTTCATGCCATGGAAGAACAAAATTATCCAGATGTAGAATTTGAAATTTTAACCAATTATGAATTTCACCAGTCTAATGGTTTAATTGGTTACTAAAAGTTTTATGTAAATTTTCTTATTATAAACTTTATTTCTGTTTTAAAATAATAATGTGTTTTTTTTTTAATTTTTAAGATGTCTGAAGTGAGCTGAAGCTGCAGCTTTGAAAACATTTAAAAATTAAACTTCTTAAGTGATACTATTGCAAAAATTTAAATTCTTGCATGTTGCACTACAAACAGGCACTAAAATCTGATAGCTGGGTTGAATTCTCATTCTCATGTACCCAACTTTTTGGTGATATTTAAATGGTGCTATTTCAGTATGACTAAATATAATAAATATATTATTTGTTTTTTTTTTTGCATATTTTTTAACACATTTGTTGTGTTTACTAATATGAAACAATAAGATAACAATAACTTCTCTTTATTTTTGTGTGCAATCTTGGAATGATAAAACACCATTATGCTTTGATGTTTATTACTTTTAATACATTGGTTAAAAGCCGGTGTGCTTCGATGTGTGTTGCAAACACATTGGTTAAAGCTGGTGGGCTTCGATGTATGTTGGCTATCACATTGGTTAAAAGCTGGTGTGCTGATGTATGTTGCTATTGCTATGTGATTTGATATATTTTGCTTGTACATTGGTTTTAAAAAAACTTTGTTGATTTAGGGTGAAGTTTTATTAAAGTAAAGACTAAACAAAGTGATGTGGATAGTTTAAATGTAAACCCTTCTTCCACAGACAAAACATTTATATTCAGTATTGTATGTTAAGAGAAACACTTAAACCTATGATATTATAACATAATGTAATTTAGTAATAATACTAAAAAATTAATGTAAACACAAAAATAATTATGTGGGATGGTAAAAGAATGTATCATTTCATATAATCTGGTGGTTGGGAATTCGCCCCAAGCTGTGAGGCCTGCTGAAAGTTCATGTTGACTTTGATGGTATCCTTAACACAGTCGATCTCATTGACCCCTGTCCAGCCAGTATTTCCATTTTGATCCATCCATTTTCTTCTCATTTTATTTCTTAAGCATTCATTATATATTCACTATTGTCTTGTTAGCTTTGTCACAGATTCAGAATACTAGGCCTGTCACAACTTCAACTTCTATTTGAGGATTAATTTAATTTGAGTTGTCAAGACATCTTGCGGCTAATTGATGAGCAGACTTGAGACATTAACTCATTAAGGCATCAAACTCCTTCATAATTTCACATTACTGATTGTTGGCATTTCACATCACTTCCTTGGATGTCTTGGAGTAAGGTGGTTTTTTTTTTATAATGTAATATCATAGGTTTAAGTATTTCTCTTACTGAATATCATTCTATTTATAAATTATTTGGTTCCTCACTTTGTCTTAAATAAACCGTTTTTTTAAATTTTAATCCATTTGAGCTTCATGGTATACAAACCACCTTCAAATTGCTGTGGCATTGCCAGATTTACAGGGCAATGGAACATGCATTTTAGGGTAATTATAATTTTCTACAATTGTTAAAATATTAAGACTTTATAAAACTCTTTTGTGAACTGTCTTGCTTATTCTAGTCTCTAATGAACAAAAATTATTACAAGTTTAGTGAAAACTAAATACTCTTAATCATTGACCCAAGCAGTGGCGTAGCAAGGTTTGGAGTCATAAAACACCACCCCTCCCCCCCCCTCCCCCCAACATAGGATGGATATCTCCTACCTATAATAAGTCCACGGTATAACAATGACAAGAACAAAAAGGGTCAGGGGGTAAATGTACTTAAGAACTGTAATAACATTAAGTTATAGTTATTTTTACATTATTTAAAACTTTCCTTTCCTGTTCTTCAAAGCTGCAAACCTGTCAATCATGCTTAAATGTAAAGGTGGGGTGCTAGTGAAGAAAATATTAATTTTGGAGTATTTCTGGATTTCAAAAACCTTTTTTTTTTTTAAATTGAAATGAATTATTGAAAGATATTAGAAAATTTTGTAAAAAATTAATTTGTTTACCCTATAAATGGGTAAAAAACCTAATTATAGGGTATCCTCAGTGCTGACGCATCAACCTTCAACTTTTTATAAAGCACGAAATGGATTTTCATGAAATTCGGTAAGACTGAGCAGTGTGTGCTCTGTATATATGCAATTTTTCAATTTGGTGTCACCCCTCTGAGATGGTGTCACCCGGTGTGGCTCGCAACCCCAACCCCCTGCTACGCCACAGGACTGGAGTACTGTGAATGGTTGTTTGAAATTTGTCATCATTTTTATCTGGCAGTAAAATTGAAAACTAATGTGAGAAAGCAAATGTTGATTGTCTTATATAAACATCACAACTTCCATTATTTGCATTGCATTTGAAATGCTCTATTGCATGTCTTATTTTTTATTAATATTCTAAAAATTATGAAGAAAATAAAACATTTTTTAGAAAACTTGTAAAAGTATTATTTTTTTCATTGTGTATTTCTAAAGTGGTAAAAGTGACAAATTATTTTTGTTGTAAATTATTTTATGAATTTTCATGTCAAAAAAAATTTGTGCAGTTGTCAGTCACAATCAGGTTTTATGGTGACTTGGTTCCACTTAAATATGACAAGAATAAGCTATTATTTTACTCTAAAAGTAATTAACATTTTAATATACCCTGTTAACTGTAATTTGTTAAAAATACTAAAAGCTGATAACGATTTTAACAAATATTTAATTCCAAGCACAAGTTCAAAACACACACACATAAACACAAGCCATCTAATCTTGTCACCAACAAGTTGAGCTTTTCAAAACAAAAAAAAAAATAAAGGAACAGAATAACAATATTGTCTTCCGAGTCAGATCCAGAAATAGACTCCAGTTGAACTGGTTTGATCTACATCCTTCATTAGCAAAAGACTGGCTACACTGAAGCCTAGAGAAAACAGTAAAGAATTTAAAAGGAACAATTCAAAACTTTTAGTGAGAGAGAATGGTTAAAAAATGACTTCTTTCAAAGGTGATTCAGCACAAGAAGGTCACGTTCTTAAGAAAAATTTGACCTAGTGTCAAATTTAATTTTGCCTGAGATACTATTTTATAACCTGTGAAAAAATTAATAACTGTTCTGAGACCTATTTTGTAATGACTTTCAAGAGATGATCAACTGTAGGACGATCACTTGAGTACTTGCTTCTGTACACCATTTTTAGAACACCTTGTTTATCTAATATAAAGTCACCTCCCATCTGAAGATAGAGCATCATTTATTGGAACTCTGTAAGATTATATGATCATGTTAAAGTGCACAAGCACCAATTCATTTTTTTTTTAAAATAAGTTAAAATAATACCAAAAATCATTTAAAAATTCATCAGGACGAGTTAGGAAGAGTGAAAAATTAATAGCAAAATAATACTAAGGCATTAGCATTTACTAATTAAGTTTAAGCATTTCACATAATAAGTTCTCACCTGTTGAGGATCATCATGTATATTTTCCATTGGTTTAGGCAGGTCTCTCCCTAACAAAAGCTGCTCTGTATAGTAAACCATGCATGAAATACTCCACACCTGATATTCAAAACAACAAATAAACCATAACTCAATTTACATTAATCATTTCACACACAAAAATATATCAAACCCTTATAACTCTTTGGCAATGCATTGTAATGAATTAGCGAACAGAAATTAACATTGATATTTATAGACTACCTCTTAAGAGCGATATAAAATCCCATGGGAAGATAAGTTAAATTTCTTAATAAGTTAATCTCCAAGGAACAGATGTACTTGAAGAAAACTGATGTCATTAAATGATAAAGCAGTGAAGAGTTCTACGTTGCTGGTGGACTTCTAAATCTGACTGAAATTCCCTTACAAATTCAGTATAATTCATCTTTCAAACTTGTAACATGTTTTGGCTTCTCTGAATTTGCTATGCTATCAATGAGCAACGCTTGCCTTTAGGGTGTGCGACCCGTGCACAGGGCACCGAGGCCATAGGGGCGCCCCGTAAATATTTAAATTCCCTTAGTTTATTATAGTTAATTAAGTGTGAACCTTGAGTCCGGGGTCAAGAAACGGTATTCTAACTTTTCGTACAATCGCTTTTCATACAATGAGTTTTCATGTAATGAAAGTTGCATTCTTAATTTGGATACTAACACTGGGGTTGAGACCAACCGAAAGGGCGTGGAAATAAAATTATTAATACTGATTTCCTTATGCCTCTTACAATTATTTCAGCAGAAAGAATATGGGGAACAAAAAGTTTTCCGGGGCGCAAAGGGAGCAGATTATGGACGACCCAAAAGGTGGTATGGAAATGGAACAAAGAACCGTAGAAAAACTTAACAGTCTAAATTAATGTGCATGTTAAAATGCATATGGTTAGCTACTTGTATAGGATCATAACACATGCTCCAAGGCCTATGTTGTAACTGAAAAAAGAGCAGAGCCATACAAGGACAGGGAAGGGGCCGCCGAACGGGTGCTTCGCACAAGGCGAAAGTTTACCTAAGGCCGGCTTTGCAATGAGTAGCACCGACAAAATGCATCTAAATAAACTTAACTCTGGAAATATCCTTAAGACAGTTTCCATAGAAGTTGCTTTATTTCAAATAGATATTGGTAAAATTGCTCCAGAATTGATTTGTTTTTTTAAACTACTTACTTTGGACACAGATCTCTGCAGACCCAAAGCTTTGTATATCTGTTCAAGAAATAAAAACATCTCTAGAGTTTATGACAATTTTTACCAGGAGAATGTATTTTTGTGCTTAATTTGAAATCAGTGACCACTTTCTTTTTAAAGACTTTCTCTCTACTATCATTTCCATCTTGTGTTGGAGCTCTATTTTTTTTTTGTTTACACACTTGACATTTTAAGATATTTTGTGCCGTTTTCCCCTGGTGAACGACTGGACAACGGAAGCAAGTTGACACTGCCACTGTCACTCAAATTATAATGGTTGACCACTTCTGCTTCACTAAGTGAACAGGCGGATGGGTGAGCTCACAACTACTTTTTAGTTTTAGGCAAAGAGTTAAGTCACTTTAACCTGGATTTTGTAAGCATCCGTGTTTAAAAAAGTAAATAGTTCTATTTTTGTAGATAATTTAAAAATTAAAATTTTAATACTAAAAAGAAGAAAAAAAAATATTTAACCATCTTTTAAAAAGAGACTTTATATCAAAAATGAGTTAAAGCGCACTATAAAGTAGATAATAATTTTAAATTTCTTAAAATGCATAATGCAAAGAAATTTGGTGCAAAAAATATTTTTTTAAATTAATAAAAATAATACACATGTAAATTTTGTCTACATTCAATTCGAATCCTTTAGCTTCATAGAGTGCTCATCTACACGTTTGCATTCTTTCTTTGCACTTTAATGCAAGAAATTTTAATTTATTTTCTACTTTTCAGAGCATCTTCCCTTGTCTTTGATAAAAAGTTGTTTTTTTAAACATTTTTTTTTTGTACAAGTATATGTTCTTATAAGCAAGTACTCACATTTCTTTCAGAGTCCAACACCATGTCATAAGGACATTTTGTTTCCTTTAGCCAATTCTCAGCCCCTCGTTCTTCTCCAAAAGATACTATCAATATTTTCATTTCAGCTTGTGTGAACTCTTCCTAATTAATGATATTAAAAAATGCCTAGTTGTTTTGAATAAAAGTTTTGGAAATTTAAGGTCTTTGAATACTAAAATAGAGATTTGTGATGAAACATAACGAGTGCTAAAGTTGAAATACTTTTTAAAAAAGTTAAATGCAATGAATTATTTCAAAATAAAAATACTGACAAAGAGTACATGGTAAAAAAGATACATTTAAAACTGTTACCTCTCTTTGGACTATTGCATGCAAATGATCTCGTCAGGGTAATCAAGCAAAGTGTCGGAGTAAAATCATGGCAATGAATTTCGTATCCTCTAAGTATGATTTTATGCTAGATTCGACTTTAGATCTTGCGTTAATCACAGACAGGGATAATGGCAATGTGTCCCCTACTTCTAAAGGGATGGCATCAGGAGAAGACAGGGTTTTATCGACATCTTTCAAGAGATCATCCCATTCTCTCTGAAAGACAAAGAAACTTATAGATTTAATATAAAAATTCTATAAGAAGTTAACAAATTTTTAACTATTTATGTAACTGTTAATTATTTATAGCTTACTAGCATTGAAATATGTATTTCCTTAAAACCCTAGAAAAGTCTATTTGCATTTTAATCTGTTCAAAATGTTAAGTGATTGATTTCATTTAAAGGATGAAGAAAGCGAATTGTTACAATAACATATATCTTTTTCATTTCAAAAGCAAATGTTAAAAAGATTTAGCTCATACCTCATTCTGAATAAGCTCATCAAATTCCTCACGTACAAATTGATCCCTAATGATAAAAGACATAACAAATCTACAACTATGAGAAGTTTCAAATTAATAAACTCTTAAATTTATCTCTTAAATAATTAAGTACTTTTATATAATTTATTTTCAATCCTCCTAAACACGGTTAATTTAAATGGAGACCAAAGCAATGAATGTTCAATGGGAAAACTAAGAAATTTGTACCTAAAATAATGACTAGCTTTTTTTTCAAATTCAGCTTTTGTTTTCACGTTTAACCTGAAAAATAAGATGTATTTTATTAGGCCTAAATATTAATTTGTAAAGCAGGATAATAATTTATACACAACCTTAACAAAAGATGAAAATGATTTTATAAATATTATCAGCAAATTTCCTATGTAAGGTTAAAATAGATAGAAAAATTAATACAAAATAACTTATCCCTTTTTAGGCATAAAATTAAATGTGTGAAATACCACTATCACTTACCCCTCAAAAGCTTTTTTGTAGACTGGAACAATTTGAAAAAGTCGCCCAATTTGTTTTGCAACAAAATCATCGACACTGTCTTCAAATAAATATAAATAAATAATTATTTTAAGCCCCACAAAAGAAGGTTTAAATAAGTTAAGATAAATAAAACATTAGGATTCAATAGATATAAGTCATAATAAGTATACATAGAGTGTTTCAAAAGATCACATTTGTTGGTTGAGTTTTATCGCTATTCATTACAAATGTATACATTTCACCTATTTAAAATTAATGTTGTGATAAATCAATGATTTTCTAGGCTGCCATATTTATTAAAATGTTGACCTTCAACTCAACACATAATTATGATACTCTTCCTTTTGTAACAGAGACATGTTTTGTTGGTCAAGTAAGTAAACAATAACAAGGAATTTTTAAACAGGCACTGGCCTAAGAAAGGTAGGGCGGTCTGCCTTGGCCAGCATATTAAGAAAAACAGCATTTTCTACTCGCCAGCACTAACCCTCACTATGCCACTGTATATAGGCCAAAAATAGAAAATAATTAAAAGTGTACAATATTAAATAGAGCCTAATGGCTAACAATAATTTAATATTTAAAAGGGGCCTACTGATGTAATGTCTCGGCCAAGGTGGCCTTCGGCTATATTTTAAAAATACAAAAAGTATCTAAAATAACTTTGAATGTAAAATAACATATTAAAATATAACCGATTTGAGTAACAATTCATACCTTGAATATTTTCTCGGGCTTGGCTAATAATATGCCACATTTTATCAGATATGTCTTTATAAGTATCTAAAAGAATTTGCTTTTCATCTTTACACACACAGTCACAGTCTTTGTTAATATATGTTGAGGTGCTAGAACTCATGATTATCTTGAAGTAACTTGTGTGATGTACAATCACAATGTCAATATACTGATGTAGGCATGATGGTCTGTGGGCTTTTTAAAATTAATTAAATGATACATTATATTTTATTGATGTAAATGTATTGTAATTCAAATTATACTTCTGACTTAACCACATATTCATCATTCAGCTCACCTATGCTACAATCCTAACCCTATTATTATTACCCCTAAACCTAACTAACACTATCCCTAAAAAATAAATCTGAACCTACACCGTTAGTACTTAGTACACCTATCCCGAAAATGAACAAAGTATTAGTAGTAGTAGGGTAGGGTGACCAAACGTCCCGTGAAAACGGGATTGTCCCGTTTTTTCACGATCATACCAGTGTCCCAAAAAAGTCTCTCGGGATGCCTAAAAATGTCCCGTTTCTAAAACCAAAAACATTTTCACATATATATATATTAGATAAGAAGGAGGTTTTAACAATGCCTGGGACAACAGCCAAATATCCTCAATTTAAATCCTAGACTAGAGAAATTTAATTTGTTGTGTTGTTTTATGTTGTATAATATGTATAAATAATTAAGTATTCACTGCACAATTAGGCTAAAACCGAGGACGGCTACCACGGCGTCTTTTGTGTCTTTATTATAGTTGCAGTGAATTAGGGTTTAGGTTAGGTTTAGGGATCGATTTAGGGTTCAGGTTAGGCATGCAAGCATAGGGATCGATTTAGGGTTCAAGTTAGGGATAGGGATCGATTTAGGGATACATTCGTGAAATTCGATAAAAAAAGTGGCAGGCGTCCCCATTTTTAACCCAAAATTATTGTTTTCTTTTACGATAAGCCTCAGAGTTTAAATTAAAAAACTTAAGTGAAGGTAAATTTTAAAATATTTCTAGTCTAGGTATCAAAATAGTTCAAACTAGCATATTTCAATAAACAGCCGGACCCCTCTTTAGCTGGAGGGTATCCACCCCACCCCCCTCAACAACCCTCCTTGGGTCTGTCCCGTTTTTTCACAGTTCATGATTTGGTCACCCTATAGTAGGGTAATCAATGTAGTAATAGAAAGTTAGTAGTAATCCCTTATAATTTTAATGTGTTTTATTATTTCTACAGAAATAAACTGTAGACTACAGTCTACAACGTAGTAGTCCTAGACCCAACCCTCTAAACCAGCGGTTCTCAACCTGTGGGTCGCGACTCCTTTGGGGTCGCGGGCCCCTTTCCAGGGGTCACCTAAGACCATCTTAAAACATATATCCTTACAGCTATGAAATAGCAACAAAAATAATTGTGTGGCTGGGGGGTCGCCACGACACAAAAAAAATGTATTAAGGGGGTCGCGGCACTAGAAAGGTTGAGAGCCACTGCTCTAAACTATTCCTAAACATAAACATACATTTAATTGCATTAGTAAGTATTAGTTCAATTCTTAAAAAATAATTTTTGGTATACTTTAAAAGCTTAAAAGGGTATACCGCGTAAAAGTAGGGAAAATAATGGAGATATATGAAATATTTTATTCGTACAGTACAGTCATGTGTTCGACAATTTCACATATGGAAACCAAGTGACACACCTCTGTCACTATTAACACTTGCGTCTCTGATTTCTATAAAGGAAGAGTTCCTTATTGCCAGAATTAACTGTAAAATACATGTAATTTTAAAAAAATTTAAAGTAATTTAAGACATTTAAAAGCTTATCTTTATAACACAAGAAATATGCATATATTTAAAATTAACAAAATTTACTATTAAAATAAATAAATTTGCTTAATTTATTACAGCTTATTAAATGTATTTTACTTTTTTAAAATCTAATGATAAAAAATCTGTTTTTTTAATTATTTTTTTTAAAGAGTTATGTCCCCTGTTATCAACAACTTAAAGCGAACTTAAAGCGTGTTGGCAGCTGGTGTTTACTGTATTTAGTTTTTGCCCAGTTATTTCAAATTTCACAAAATGGTAAGTTAAATAACCGTAAGAATATTCCAGATAGTCTACCTTATATTCATTATCAATTTATTGCACCATAAATCGCTCTTGAGTCGTAAAATTAAACTAATACCGAAGTTAGTTGTTAGTGTGAATTAATTAACGATACTATGACTATGATTAGATACTTTGGTCAAAAATGTAAACATTTTTTAAAAATAAACCAATGGCACAGTTGAATAGAGCTAATTTTAAACTGAATTATAACACCAACATCATATTTTTAGCTGTTGTAGTTTTAAAGTTATGAATTTTTAAAGTACGACTTGGTTTGTCATTTTTTAACATGGACTGCATCTCCACATTCTGTGACCTCATTCCACTGATCGCATCATGCGCAATGACTATATAGTTTATATAAGGCAACGCATTCCCCATCACTAAAATACTGTTTAGGGTCGACTTATTTTAAACTTTCAACTTTGGCACATGAATAATTAATAAAAGCTTTCCCTGACCAATGGTTTAATAGCTTTTGCACACGGCAAACTCTTATGAATGAAACTCTGAGATAGTACTACGACGTAGCCGTTATGCAAGTGGCTGTGAATGGTTGCCAATGACAACGTGTTGCACAGGGAAAATTCTGATCATTTATATTATGGACTCTGCAGGGTTTTTAAAGCTCAAATTAAAACATTTCCAGTTTAAATGTCTTCAAAATGCATTCTGAAACACAAAATATAAAATATTTTGATGTATATAGTGGTAATAATTAAATATTTCCTAAGTATCGGCAACTTCCGCCATTAAAAAGGGGGCGTGGCCCACGCCATGTCGAAATTAGGCTGAGCCACCTTATGGTGATATGGGTCACTGTGACAAGTGTAACAAACGTGAGACACGACCTACATCAATGAAACTTGGCACAGATATAGATCAATATCTAATGCTCATACAGATTTAATAAAAAAGGACCTTATCTTATTATTTCACAAAAAATTTTGTATGCGAAGATGCCTTATATATACCAAAGATTTTCAAAATAAAGGTCGATTGAAAAAAGCAAAATAGCTGGCTAGAAATGTAGGCCAAGATGTCTTCCAAATTATAAGGCCGGAAACGGAACTCAAATATATGTGGAAAGAACTAATTTAATAATAAATATACACACACATCGGAAAATTAAAAACTCGGATTTTTCTGCGCCGACGCCCATTTCCGATACAAAAAAAAATATTAGTCTTCCTTGTTTCATCGAAGTATCTACTATGATTATGATACAATAAAATAAATAAATTTAGAAAGTGAAGTGTCAGTTTTGTCTTAATTCAAGACTCGCAAGCAATGGAAATTATACGTATTCGAATGCTTCAGTTCAGTTAAATTTAAAGTTAATTTTAGTGTGAAATTTTATTACTATTATCCCCTCCTGGTGTACCTCCCACCTCGATTTGCCAGTAGACATAGAATAAATGAGACTTTTCTGAACTTTTCAATACCCACCCCTAAAAATCTACTTGTTTCCAAATACTTTGGGAGCCATATAAATTGTAGGGCGAAACGCGCCCAAGGCCAATGACAATGCTAATGCCATGCATATAACAGGATTGCGTAGTATGCAAAGCATAATTTGCTGTGGGTAAAGCACAGTTTTTCTGTCCACACATGTTAGGGATGAATCATTGAATGTAGCCTTAGCCGCAACAAAAAATGCCAATCAACAAAACTTATTGCTGGGTGAATAATTGAGTGCAGCAACTTTATTGTTAGCTATCACTCAGATGCAAGAAATAAAAATTTGAAGAGAGGAGAACAAAGCAGTTTTGTACCTGGGCATCACAATTACAGATATTTATCACATATTTCAATAGATTTATTTATAATCTAAGTCTAATGACAACGGCATGTTGTCTGCAAGAGGGTGAATACCGGAAATCTTGATTTTTGTGCAATACTCACCCACATCTTGTCACTTTGTAAATTATATAATAAAAAGAGCTTCATTTGTTCATTCATGGGTTGCTGACCACTGGTTTAACTGAACATAATTACTTCACACACTTGGATTAAATAATTAAATATTAATTATTAAAAAATTATCTGATTTAATCAGCTATTGTTCATAAAACAGACATCACATAGATTTCTTAGATTGACGATGTCATTGTGGATCTAATTCTATTATTTTCACAAAGGGCAAAGACAAAAGAACCAAGAAATTTGCCCAAGTTAAAAGGCTCCTAAGTTTGAAGGATTCAAGGCTGTGAGTATAGTATTCCATATTCCTTAAATAATTTAACTCTTTGAGTAAAGTATTCCATATTCATTAAATAATTTAACCATCATTATACTAACATCTTGAGTGCATCATTAGTAATAGGCTTTAAAAGAGGCTAATAAATATTGATGTAATACTTGTTTTACACAATATTTTTTTTTTTTTAATAGGAAACCTAAAGACCGTATCAAGAAGAAAAGAAAAAAGACAAATCCTGAAAATATATCTCAAAGAGAACTGTAAGTAGAGCTACTATATGCAATACTTTGTAATAAGCTCTTTTGTTTACCATGATTTCGGGACGAATTCTTTCCATTAGGGCGATGACTGAAAGATATAAAAATTCTTTTGTTCCCCAATCTGTACGAATTTACTGCCGTGCTCCCTCTGAAGTCACACATCTTATGAGAACTAATAAGTCCCAGATTTAGCTAAGAGAACTCACTGAATGGCTGTTTGAGATAATTTATTATAAATGTCTTGTCTTCAAATTGTTTTATTTATTGGCTGAAAATGTATAATGCAATAAAAAAACATTTCCATTTATTTGGATCAATAAAAGAATCTTATCTCATCTTAAGGTTTTGCAGTGCCGTAAATTAACTTAATTTGTTTGATTACTTAAAACAGGCCACAGTCCTCATCTGCTATGTATTTCAACTACAATACTCAACTTGGACCACCTTTCCACATCATATTGGACACCAACTTTATTAACTTCTCTATAAAGAACAAGCTAGATATTGTAACCAGCATGATGGATTGTCTCTATGCTAAGTGTAAGTTATATACTTGACATTGTAACCAGCATGATGGATTGTCTCTATGCTAAGTGTAAGTTATATACTTGACATAGTAACCAGCATGATGGATTTTCTCTATGCTAAGCTTGGAAAGACCCGAAAGATACAAGAGGCAGCATTTCTAATACAGCCTTAATAAAAATCTTTTAGTCAGCTGTGTGCTATAATAAAGAAAAACAATAAGCTGTTAAAAATAGGGTGGGGGATCTGTATTGTGTCACCGTAGTAACCATTGAGGTGGGGTGTTCTGTATTGTATCACCATAGTAGTCATTGAGCTGGGAGCTCTGTATTTTGTCAACATAGTAACCATTGTGATGGGGGTGTGTATTGTGTAACCATAATAACTATTGAGGTGGGGGGTACATATTGTTTCACCGTAGTAGCCATTGAGTTTTATTGGGTGGGGGGGGGGTCTATAATGTCTCACCGTAATAACTTTTGAGGTTTGGGGGGGTCTTTATTTTGTTAACGTAGATCTAAAAGAAAAAAAATGCAAACAAAATTGTCAACTAGCTTTACAACTAAAAACTTTGTTTCACCGTAGTAGCCATTGAGTTTTATTGGGTGGGGGGGGGGTCTATAATGTCTCACCGTAATAACTATTGAGGTTTGGGGGGGTCTTTATTGTGTTAACGTAGATCTAAAAGAAAAAAACTGCAAACAAAATTGTCAACTAGCTTTACAACTAAAACCGTGTGATTATTACATTATAATGTTGAGCGCATAGTTTTTGTTTGTATAACTCAGACCTGCCACTCTGAGGTTTTTAAAAATCTCCTCAGGACACCCCAACCCTCATCCCGCCACACACACACTTTTTTTCTCATTCATTAGTCTGTGTGGCCATAATGGTGCTTTAGGTGTGAGCAGATCTTCTTTAAGGCTAGAGCCATCCTGACTCTTTTGATCTCCAGTCTCCATTAGTACTGTAGCTAGGTTTCTTCACTGTGGTGATATTTTCATTAGCAGTTTTCTTCTGTAGCATGTTATAATGAATTGGTTTGCTAGACCACCATGCCCTCCTCCAATCCTGACATGTCCACAATTATTCATATCATGTGACTTTGACTTATTCCAGGTATTCCCTACATCACAGACTGTGTCATGGGGGAGCTAGAAAAACTTGGCAGGAAGTACAGGATAGCACTAAAGTAAGAATCAACTTAATGTTAAGTCATTTGAAGAATTTTGCGCACAACAAATAGAAATTAAACAGCAACCTTTGGTTGATCTTTTGTCATTATAATTATGTGTCTTATGTGTAATGATTTCAATCACGTTTAAGCATTTCATTGAAAGCACTTTGACAGATGGATGTCACAGACATTTTATAATCAAGACTTAAAAATTGAAACAAAATAATTTAGCCATGCCAAGCATCACATACGTTTCCAAATAAATATACAAGACTTGAACAGATGTCCCTCAATACGGCCTACAAATATCTGCAGTGAAGAGGGTTCACTTTGTCAACCCAAGCAAAATTTTAGGGCTCCTGCCAATAGTTGCAATCCTCCCCCCCCCCCTTTTGCGTGCAGTTATTATTTATTTCTGGGGGGGGGGGCCACACACCACAATGCACTTCATCATTATAGTATAGTGGAGTGAGGCAAGACTGAGCTTGAGCACAAATACTCTTGTCACCTCTACCACTCCCTATCCCTTCAGTATTCTCTCCATGCAAAGGCTTTGTTAAAAAGGCTCTCATTCCTGAACTGCTCTTCTTACCCACAATGCTGCTTGACCAACATTCCAAATAAATAAACTTCATTTTGTAAGTTGCCTCTCTCATGCCTCCAAGGGGTCGGGCTGACAGTCTCACGCCTCCAAGGGGTCGGGCTGGCTGACATTATCACGCCTCCAAGGGGTTGGACTGACAGCTTCACACCTCAAAGGGGTCGGACTGAGTCTCACGCCTCCAAGGGTTGGACTGACAGTCTCACGCCTCCAAGGGGTTGGACTGACAGTCTCACGCCTCCAAGGGGTTGGACTGACAGTCTCACGACTCCAAGGGGTTGGACTGACAGTCTCACGACTCCAAGGGGTTGGACTGCCAGACTCACGACTCCAAGGGGTCGGACTGACAATCTCACGACTCCAAGGGATCGGGCTGACAGTCTCACGTCTCAAAGGGGTCGGACTGAGTCTCACGTCTCCAAGGGGTTGGACTGACAATCTCACGCCTCCAAGGGGTTGGACTGACCGTCATTGTTAAGACAGCCTCTAAGTCACACGAAATAAAGTTGAATGAGGTGCAAATAGGAAGCAATGGCAGGGTCTCACGAAGCTAGACTACGTGTTTTAGACCCAATAATATGCCATATTGGACTACACATTTTAGACCCAATCTACCATGTTGGACTAGGAGTTTTAGGCCCAATATGTGATATGGGACTACAAGTTTTAGACCCAATAATATGCCATATTAGACTACACATTTTAGACCCGATCTACCATGCCACATGATTACATGTATTTGATAAGTCATTTGGATTTGTTGGGAAAACAAAAACATTATAATTTCTAAGCAGACCAGCACAAAAAAGTTTCACATTATTGTGTTAAACTTGAATGACTCCAGTGTTGCCATTTTTGCTTGTCCTCATCAACCCTGTGTAATAATACTAGGTACCATTAATGATAGAATTATTAACCACATATCCTTTTCTAACCTAGAATTTTAATTTAATTACGCTAGAAATATGCGTGACCTTCAGCATTAGACTTTATTGTGTAATAATGGCTGGTCATGTGTAAATTAAGAAATTGTATTGCCTTTGTTTTTATTCAAGGATAGCAAAAGATTCACGATTTCATCATTTAACATGTATCCACAAAGGCACTTATGCTGATGACTGCATTGTTAGAAGAGTAACTGAGGTCAGTAATCATAGCTATTTTATTTTTTTTTCATTTTCTAGCTGCACACACACAAATAAGAAAATAATAAGAAAATTTATTATCTTATTTTGTTCAAAGCTAAACTGTTTTCTTATATCAAATATGTAAATTTGTGCTATCTTTCTCTGTTTCAGAGCAAGTGCTATATTGTTGCCACCAATGATAAAGATCTAAAGAAGAGAATAAGAAAAATCCCTGGCGTTCCTATCATGTACATAACGCAGCACAGGTATTTAAAACTTAGATAGGTTTCTATTAGTTATTTTATAGTTAGCTTCACTTTGGGATGAGTTTCCAATCGTAATAGGCGCAAGATTTAACAGGAAAGTAATGTCTGTCTCTGTGGACTAAAAGAGGACTGGACTGCAATAAAATGAAGACAAAATTTGTGTGAAAACAAGCCAGGTCGTTTATTTGTAAGACAAAATCAAGGCAGTTAACTGAGTTGTTATTGTGATAAAATCCGTATTGTTAATAATGACGTAAAACAATTGCAAGTTTTTAGGGGTATTGTGTATGATTAATCAATACCCCATTAACATTATTTTGATTCAATTATTATATTCCACAGATATTCCATAGAGAGGCTTCCTGATGCTTATGGTGCTCCCAAGATGTAATGGTCTATCTTCCCACATACATGTATATATATTCACTTTTTTAATATGAAATGATTTAAAACAATTTATTCATCAAATTTGTTACTTTATGGCGTTCTTTGTTTGCAAGCTTGTGTTCTTTTCATTATTAAGATGAGATCTCTAAGTAAAGTTACTGCTATTATCCATAGACAAATATTTGATTGTCCTGTCAATAACGAAAAATAATTAACTACATGTACCTGTAATTAATAAAAAATTTAGAAGTCAAATCTTTACAACTGCATTACATAAAGGATAATAAATGAAAGACCGTGTTCAAGCTGTGTGAAAGAAATAGAAGATGGTGTGTGGAAGCTGGAAATATAAGAAGAAGGTTTGTGGAAAATAGAAATAGACAGGACAATCAATAAATAATTTACAATATTAATTAAATGGCCTTAGACTACAAGAGTAACAAACGTTCAAAATATCATTATTTAAGGTGTGTTGAGTGGCGTGGGGTTTGTTTGTCATTGTTGGGCTTGTAATTATGAGACCTGGTGAGTCATGCATGCAGTTATGTTAGTAGGTTGGTCTTGAAAACATATTTATTAATACAAATAGCAAGAAATGGGGGGTGCATGCACACTTTTATGGGAAGGAATGTGACGTCCTAACAGCATGTAAACATTGGAACACTGTAAACTAAAAGTGCTGTCTGAACCATATTTAGAGGAGGCACAAAGATACTTGGACTGTTAGCACTATAAGATTTTGAGTGAAACTTGTTAGCTCAATACACTAGAATTTATTTAATGCACACACTTAACATCTAGTTAGTAATGAAACATGTCACTTCCTCTGTTATTTATACGTACATCTCTATATGACGACTTTCAAAAAATGAAATCTGGTTATAAATAAAATGCTGTACATGGCATTTATATAAATGCACCATAACTAAGTTTCTCAACTTAAATTTAAGACAAATGGGAATTATGAAAGAAGGCATTCTGGATAAATATACGGATGATATCTTTGTTTCCATCCGCTAGTTAAAACAATGTAAAAATTGCTGCAGACCAAAGCTATGTTTGTCAGCCATCCAATTTACAGTACGTTACACTTGTAACATGTAAAAATATATTGAACTCAGTGAACCTGCCACCTGTTATTCCACTTTAAAGCAAATACCTCTTAGTCTTTGAAATCATGTTAATATAGATCCATGACATTGTATTGCTCATAGAATTTTCATTTTTAGAATAGACCATTCAATTGAATTTATCTCAATGCAATGACAGGCAGGTAAACATTGGAGATTAGCCGCTTCAATGCACATTAATTGCATGTACTTAAACAATAGTATAGCCAAAAGAATTAGTTGTTCAGAGGTCAACTGTCCATGGGTGGTATGATTCAGGATCAGCTTCTGGAAACTGAAAAAGATATTAATTGTAAACGTATCAATATTTTTTAAGCAGCATCTTCTTTCTTTTAGCATTTCTTCATTTTTTTTTTTTTTAAATATGATTAACTTTACAGAAAGAAATTCACTGAAAGTTGTGTAAATTTAAACCCAGAAAAAAATATATCGTTTTTAGGAAGCCTTGAATATAAGTTTACGGCGATGTCAGTAAAGGGTTAAATAGTTTAAGTTGAACTACTTGTCTGCTCAGAGTATCATTGCAAGCCATCCGTATGTTGGCTGGGAGAGCTGGACTGTTGAGTTCAAACTGAACAGATTCACCATTGTCAATTCTGGCTGCCCTGATGGCATCTTTGACTGCAAAGAAGGCAGATATGGCAAGGAGGAGTGGAGGCTCACCTACCGCCTGTAAACATGACATAAGAAATGGCAAGATTGAGTGGAGGCTCACCTACAACCTGTAAACATGACATAAGAAATGGCAAGATTGAGTGGAGGCTCACCTACCGCCTGTAAACATGACATAAGAAATGATAAGATTGAGTGGAGGCTCACCTACCGCCTGTAAACATGACATAAGAAATGGCAAGATTGAGTGGAGGCTCACCTAGCGCCTGTAAACATGACATAAGAAATGATAAGATTGAGTGGAGGCTCACCTAGCGCCTGTAAACATGACATAAGAAATCCTCATAAAATGGCAAGATTACAGCTAACATTTTTATTTGATTACATTTCAGTCTTCTGTAATTACTGCATGGCTTTGAGTGAAATTGCCCTTCACAGTGGATGTAGAGACCTCTTTCCATCCAAAATGTTGGGTATGGAGAAGTCATGAAGACTTGTTAGCCTTTATTCCAACTAGAGGAAATATTATGTATTTTTTAAAAAAATGAACGTTTACCCTCGATGAGAAGATGGCCTTGGGATTGGAACTGTCTGGAACCAGGTAAACATTGAACACCGCTGGGATGTTCCCAAAAGATGGGATTTTATAGTTGCCTGGGCCCTTGGTTATGTGAGAGCCTTCTGGGGAGACTTTGATATCTTCAGTTAGCATGAGTCCATAACCCTGGAGAGTATTGACTTGATTCAGATATTTCCTTGTTTGCTAATAAAAGCATTACTTATTAAATGCATCATACATACATACGCAGAGGTATTGAAATGAAATTTGAGAAACTTTTTTAAGTGATATTTTAAACATGTTTCTAAGTTAAATGTGTGCTAGTACCATTATTTAAGACTTATTCCCCTTGTTCTTTTTACCTGTGTGAAAGCACCCTCTATTTGGCCAACGTCAATGGCTGGGTTGATACTGTTGCCAACATCCATAACAATATCTGTTTGGAGAACCTGTTTATAAAAGGAATAATCATACTTCACAGATTTGTACTCATTGATATTTTGCTATCCCAACCTGTTGCTATTCCAACTCACAATAAATGTAATGTTTTCTTTTATCCTGACAGAAATAATCCTTACTTGAAAAATTCAATATCAAAATTATCGATGTGAATGAATGTTCTGTTTATGGTTTTTGTTTCACTAGAAAATGTGTCTGTTAATATCTTTAGTACCTTATGTTCCCCTGTAAGACAATCAATCTGGACTTCTGTACAAGCAGCTCCAAAAGTAAAGTAAGCAAACGGCCGACCAATCTGCTTGTCCATGTCATACCCCACATCAGGTGTCCTGTAATAAAAACACTCTTCCATTGGAAATTTCATCAATATAAATAAAATAAAATTATTTTGCGTGGAATGCTAATCTGGCCACACTGTATGATATAAATATCAGATGTGTGAGATGCTAATCTGGTCACACTATGATATAAATATCAGATGTGTGAGATGCTAATCTGGCCACACTGTATGATATAAATATCATATGTGTGAGATGCTAATCTGGCCACACTGTATGACATAAATATCAGGTGTGTGAGATGCTAATCTGGCCACACTGTATGATATAAATATCAGATGTGTGAGATGTTAAGCTGAACACACTGTATGATATAAATATCAGATGTGTGAGATGCTAATCTGACCACACTGTATGATATAAATATCAGATGTTTGATATGCTAAGCTGGCCACACTGTATGATATAAATATCAGATGTGTGAGATGCTAATCTGGCCACACTGTATGATATAAATATCAGATGTGTGAGATGCTAATCTGGCCACACTGTATGACATAAATATCAGGTGTGTGAGATGCTAATCTGGCCACACTGTATGACATAAATATCAGGTGTGTGAGATGCTAATCTGGCCACACTGTATGATATAAATATCAGATGTGTGAGATGCTAATCTGGCCACACTGTATGATATAAATATCAGATGTGTGAGATGCTAATCTGGCCACACTGTATGATATAAATATCAGATGTGTGAGATGCTAATCTGGCCACACTGTATGATATAAATATCAGATGTGTGAGATGCTAATCTGGCCACACTGTATGATATAAATATCAGATGTGTGAGATGCTAATCTGGCCACACTGTATGATATAAATATCAGATGTGTGAGATGCTAATCTGGCCACACTGTATGATATAAATATCAGATGTGTGAGATGCTAATCTGGCCACACTGTATGATATAAATATCAGATGTGTGAGATGCTAATCTGGCCACACTGTATGATATAAATATCAGATGTGTGAGATGCTAAGCTTTTAAAACATCAAAAAATGTTTTCTTTACTTGTAAAATCCTGTTGAAGACAAGCTTACCCTTGCCATGTAGGCACTTGTGATCTAAAAATAGAAAATAGATTACATTAGAAATGGAGACATTATCTTGAGTAATATTCATGAACACGCTGTGTGTGTGACAGTAATTACTTAAATGTTAGTAAAATTCATGAGATGTTAATTTGTGCTTTTCTCTAAACCGTAGGCTTCTTTAGAATTTTATAACTGCAACTTAATCTACAAAGTGGGAAAAAACAAATCTCATAATTTCTCTTAACCAACATATTGGTATAAACAAATTCTAAAAAATAAAAACAATATAATGTTCACTTGTAACCATTTTAAAATCAATGATTCAAGAAAATTGCTTCTTATTTAACAGTTAAAGAATTGTTTACAATTATAACTTGAATATTTACATTTGTTGGATATTTACTTTTCATAAAAATGTGTTTCTTAATTTTGGTTGCAAATATTAAACTTGTGTAAGTTGTAAAGGGTTGGGTGGGGGGGCAGAAGGGTGCTAATTAATTTTAAAAATGTATTAAATTTATACCCATTCTTCCCAGGAGCCTTTTGGATTGGCGTTTACAAAAGGCTTCAATCGTTCTTTTAAAATTTCACAGGCATTCTGGAGAGGAAATATTCAATCAGGAAAAATAGAAGCAGGATTTTTAAAGTTTATTTAGCTTTTTCTATCTAAAAAATTTTATGTTTGCAATATTTCCCATATATTAAAACATATTAGAACTCAAAGAAAATGTGAACAAATACTTTTTCAAATACCAGTATTCACCAATAAGCCTGCCTCTTTTTAAAGAGAAACATGCCAAAGGAGGATTCCTTATTTTATTTTAGCCTCAGCTAACCTACTTAACAATTAATCTAAAATATTCAGACCTTTACAGCCATGCCATTGAGATCTGTGCCAACACTTGCTGCTGTAGGCATTGTGTTGGGCACAGTGCTGGTAGATGTCTCACTAATGTGAATACGAGACAGTGGCAAACCAAGAACTTCACTAGCTATCTGAGATGGTGGAAGAACGAAATAAAATAATTGAGTATTCATTAACTTAAAATTGAAAAGCATCATAAACTTGCATGTTCTCTGTAAAAAAAAAAAATCTAGTATCTAAAGCAGGGGTCCTCGAAATTTTTAATCAGGGGGCCATTACACTTTTGAGACGGGGGGAGGGGGGCGGCGGCAATGTTCACTGTCCCATAGACACTGTTGGGGGCGAGGTTATAGTTCCAAAAAATTATTAACAAATTCATATACACACTCCATTTATCTTATTTGCCATGGTAGTGCAAAAAACAGAAAAATACAATATTTTAATTGAACAATTTTACCCAAATTCAAGCATTTTAATGGGAAATATGGGACTGCTTCTGGCCAATGACATGGTCAATGTCTGGTTCTATTTTGTAGCTGCTACGCGGGTAACCAAATGACAGCCAGGTTAATGACGCTTGGCTGGTCGGATGGGGCCTGTAGGTCATAATATAAGGACCCCTGATGTAAAGAATACTTTTTCAAAAAATAAAGTTAAGATTAAAAGTAGATTAGATAAAATATTACCTGTGAGATTTTAATATGTAGCCCTTGCCCCATTTCAACACCAGCATGAGTTACAAGCACAGATCCATCTTTATATATGTGTACCAAGGCGCCAGCCTTAAATCAATTAAAACCTGTTTTACATGTTTATTTATGGAGTTCAGGTAATTAAACTATTGAAATGAAAGAATATTATTTGTGTTAAGTACTGTAGCCATTACATATTGGCACAATAAAATTTAGCCACGTTTAGGAGAATCAAAAAGTTTGACATTGAACTACAAACCATTGTATTATACCAGGAGCTTAGGGATGAACCAAAACCCTGAATAATTTATATTTTGTAGCAGTTCATTTCTGAAAATGCTCTTGCTGTCCTCTCTGATACTAGATCTCAGCTTAGTGTTATTTTTTGTTTGTTTTATTACTGTTCTTGCGAACACGTTTGTTCTTTTATTGCATTCTTATTTTCAGGTTTTCCCATACTTTGTTAAGCTCATGTCCATTAATTTGTCAAGTTGTTTTTTTTTCTGGATCATCCAATAGATTTTATCTAATTTCACATTTATAATGTCTTTAAACCAGAAAGAATGGATATTTATTTTTCATTTTCTTTTTTATTTGTAATGAAGTGAAAAATCAAATATTTTAAAAGAAATATGCTTTGGTTAATTTTACAGAAGGAGTGTTTTAAGTCTCGAAATGTACATTAGTAAAAATTCATTTGAAATATAGGAAATTTAATAGAAAAGGAAAGATAACTAATTAAGTCTCAGTTTTTTTAATCACCTGATTCATGTGTGTTTGAATAAAAGAAATTCCAAATTTGACTGGACAAACAGCAATGCCCTTCTTCTTCCAACGATTGCACCTTAAATGAAACATGCAGAATTTTATACATACAACTGTGCAATATCTGCAACATTTAAACAAATGTATATTATGTTAAAAATATAATGATCATTGTTATAAAGTAATATTAAATAAAAGTTAAATCAGTGGAAATAACATTGTGATCAGGCCATTGAGAAATGCTTTATTGATTAAAGTTAAAAATCATAAAATTAAATTAAAAAAACAGTGTAGCTGACCAATAATTTAAAGCTCTGTTTCTGTATTAGATTTTAATCAGATTCCCCTATTAAATGTCTGAGAATGTACAGGGTGGCGCAGAGAGAGTGGGGCCATCTTGAATAATTTTACATGGGATTTATTTTGGTTGGTAACTTTAACTTTTAACCAATGTAACCTCTCTAAAAGTTAAGCTATTTTTACTCCTCGGTTTTCAACAGTTTATGCTTAATGGCTGCGCCACTGTTCAGGCTGTGTCACTGGTCAATATTCCTGTTTATAAACCAATGATACAATTTTTTTCACCCCTGAGCAATGGTTGACTTCTCTTGTTCTATTGTTGCAATTTACTAATAGGTAAGACTTTTTGTTGGAAGGCGCTCCAAATAGGATAATCTTCTGGATTTAGGTCACTAGGTCTTTGTGGAAATGTCTGATTCGATGAAGGTTACATTCTTTTGATGTGGGTATGCAGGGGCTTTATCCTGTTGTGACAATGGCATCTGTCTTGAATATCCAGGAGGAATCCGTGTCCTGGGATGTGTTCACAATAATACTCACTGTTGACTTTTTCTCCATGTTCCACAAACGCTGCACTGATTTTTTCCTATCCAAGACACCCCGACCGAAACCACTTTGCCCCAAATGAAATACTCACATTTGTTTAACAGCCTTGTTGCTTGAACTGTTTGTTTCTCTTTCATGATTCAGAATACCCGTATAAATAATTATTTTGAGAATTATCAGGTCTAACGCAAGTAAGTGACTTTTCATCTGTAAATCAAATGCTTCGTACACTTGCCTCATTAGGAAACCTATAAAGTAACTGTTGACTTCATTTCAATTTCCAGTTTTCATTTATAACTTGCCCTGTTGCGCATTTGTATGATTGAAGTTAAAGATATTTCTTTAAAATATGTTGCTCTGTTCTTGTTCTCCATTGTTCTTACCATCAGCATCAATTTTTTTTAACGAAATCCAAATCAATTAAGACATTTTTTTTTTCACACTTTATTTTTAAAAACAGCAGTTATTTGCCTAGCTTCCCATTGTTTTTCAATTCGTAAATTTTAAAATAAGAATGCGACCTTCCTCTGATATCTTTGCCAACAGTACAAAACATTAAACACAGAAAAATAAATAAAATATTAAGATGGCAAAAGGAATTAAATGAAGTAGGGGCGTCAAAACGTGATTTAGTAAGTAAGGATGATGTTTACAGTTTAAAAGCATCCCCAAAAAATAATTTGATATACATTGCACAATATTTCATGAGGCATTCCCAGTTTTTTGTGCCACCCTGTAGATTTATCCATGCCTGTTATATTCATCCACATGCTTTCGTCTATTGTGATAAGCACTTTTCTCAATGCACATGTCCCAGCATCTCTTCAGAGATTCTCCTCCAGCAGGAATCGCAAAATGAGTCAAATCATCTGGTTGGAAAAAGTTTATCTCTCGAACCTGATCAGACGAGAGTAAAGAGCTAAGAATGTTTTTTACTCTCACTCTCATTATTTTTCAAAGCAATCATTCAGCAAGACCTTAAATAATCGTTAACTTCATAAACACATTCACTAAGAAATATTTAAATGCTGAGAATAAAACTCTCATAACCTGAATCGGATCCATTTTTAGATAAAAAACTATGTCATCCATTATTGATTCAACAATGAAATGTGCCTGTACTCCGCCAAAACCCCTGAATGCTGTGTTTGACATGATGTTTGTCTTACAGCATTTACCAACAAGCCTCATATTGGCAAAATAGTAACAAGAATCAATCTCAAGCATAGCTTTTTCCATCACCTAAAAATAAAATGACATTTGTCAGAGTCAGCTAAAAAGAAATTAAAAACAAAATTTGTGTAGGTATCAAATGTGATTATTCCTGAATGTTCATACAAGTTAGGCCTATGAGCTTTGAGGATATTATCTATTTATGTTTAAACTAACCAGAAAATTCAGACAAAATTTGTGCAATAGAAACACAGTAACTTTTGAAATGAAGCTAATAAAGTAATTTTGAACCAATTAAATTTCTAAATGGGGGCTCACAGCCTTCTTGGTCAAGCCATCATAATTATGGTACCTGTAAAACCATTAAGTTTTTGAGTCACCAGCTTTAGTCTTTTCTTCCTAGGTGGAGGTGATCTGGCAAATTGTCATGTTCACACAAATTTTGAAAAGAGCTCTTCATACATCTCCTTTCCCACCATACAATTCATACAAAGCACACCCCATGTATTCTGTCCCCTCACACATTCCAACTATCTCTCCTAGCTTAAATGCCATATTTTCTTGACAATGCTTTGAATAAATCTAGCAGAACAAAAGTACAAACTTACAGCTATAGAAAGATCTATACTGTTGCCAGCATTATTAAACAGCTCCATGTCTAGGGCCAAGACTTTCCCATTTGATTTGAAGCCAACCTGAAATAAGTTGTATCTAACTATTTTTTGTTGTTTGCTTAATGACTTTTCTAGACTCATTAGTTTTAATGGCAGAATTAAAAAGTAAATTCAAAACAAACATTTTAGAAGAAACTTCCATTAAAAGTTTTGGTTTCAAAATCTGGCAATGTTAAAAAGCTTCTGTACGTGTATGATTATGCAATTTTTTTTTTGTTATCATCTTTAAAACAATACAGATCTGCTAATAAGAGGATTATTTAATAATTAATTAACATGAATCCATTAACTAGGCTGATAAAGGTATACAATTCTGACTGGATAAAATTTCAATGGTTCTAACCTTGTACTTTGCCATAAAAGGATGCCTATTTCCTGTGGTAACCATATCCTCATCTCGCTCTAAAATACAACGCACTGGTTTGCCAAGTCTAGAAAATAAACTTTCATGTCTTATTTTAAAACACAAATGTACATTTTCCAAGTAGATTTATAAATACTCAGTGTAAGATTGTCCCAAAAAAAGAGATTACAAAGAAACTTTATTTTATATCTAACTCACAGTTTATTCTACTTACTTTCTGGCAGCTATTGCAGTTGGTAAGGCTGACAATGATGTCTGGGATTCCTTTCCACCAAAGCCACCTCCTAAAACATTTTATAAAAAAAAAAGATTAGAAAATTATATTCTATCTTTTTCCAAATAATTTTTTTTTTGTGACATCATGAAACATAGAAACAAAAATAAATTGGCAATTAAAAATATTTAACCAACAAAGATTATAGTCATTTCAAAAATATAGTTTACTGAAGCTATAAAACAGGTTGCATCATCATTAAATTAATGTTAATGGATAGAAATTAATTTATCACCTTATATATTTTGAATACTTAAATATATTAAATAGCAATTATACTCTCATCAATTTAAAGCTATGTTCTTTATTTCACTAACAGATCAAATCAACATGACAGACTACATTTCAAACTATTTTGAGATGGAAAACTAATCCTGCAGGATAATAAAATATTAAACCAAATATAAATTCAATATATTTTCCAACATATATCAAGGAATTTGGCTTACCTATCCTTTTTATGCGTATCTTAATTTTATTAGCTTCAACGCCAAGAGCTTCAGCAATTTCAAACTGAGAAAATAATAATGTAATACATTTAGACCTTTCCTTCCACTATCCATATTCCAATCAAACACAATTATAAATATTTAAAACCATAATATAAAATTTGACAATCTACACCTATTGTCCTCAAAATGGGTGGTACACCCCACTACCACCCGGAATGTGGGATAACCCAGGGACAGTAAAATGGACAGTAGGTTTAAGAGGTGTATGATATTTTAAACAAAATTGATTTATGATTTAATGATGGGATCATTATCAAACTTGAAAAACAAAAAAAAACATTTTCACTTAGTAAGACCAGATCAATATAATGTTCACAAGTAGTGATAACATTTTAAAGAGGAGCCACCAAAATATTTTTCTACACATTTACTGAAATAAGAACTTAAATTATAATATTTATTTACTATTGTGATATAAATATTTATTGATTGTTATCAATGACAGTTTTTTCAAATTATACTATATTTATTAAAATTCATAGAAGGCAATGCGTTGCCAGGGTAGGCTATCATCACACTGTAAATAGCTCGAATATATCTTTGTTTTCATGAAAGTTGATTAGATCTAGTCTTGATGAAGAACTTCATTAAACTTCATTTTTATTATGCAGGGATGGAGATAGCATTTTGAGTGATGCTCGATTACTTGATAATTAAACAAAAAGTTCCCCCTCAAGGACAGGTAAGTATCACGGTTTTATTTATATATTTTCTGTAAGTACCTCATTTCTTTATTCTTTACTGTGTCATTGATCAAATCATCTGGTGGCTAAAAGCTGAATGCTTAGTGACTTTCACAAGATGAGTATGTAAGTTGCTTTTAGAAGCTATTTGACATGGTGGGAGTTTTGAACAAGAAATATATTTCTTTACGTTCTGACCCCAAAGTCATCAAACACAACTAAGCTGTTTTCAGAAATATTTGCAGATTTCAATAACTCAATTTACCTTTGCTGGGAGATGATTTTAAAATTATTTAAACCAAATAAAGAAACTCTACTTTCATAACTAAATCAATTGCAATTTTTTTCCAATATCCAAGCCAGCCTGAACTAGAAATGAAAAGGTTTACAACATGATAAATCAGTGGCATGATAAGGTTTAATCAGTGTGGTTAACTCATGGTGCCACCCTTCCCCTTTTTAGACTTTCCCATAAACCTCATTAAGTATGTCTGCTCTGGGGAACACCTTTTTTGTTTACAACCTAATCTGATGGCACCCTGCTAGGTCTCAGGACACCTTGCTCAGGTGGCAGTGTACTATAGTGAGACCTTGTTCTAGTGGCAGACTGCTAGGGTGAGACCTTGTTCTAGTGGCAGACTGCTAGGGTGAAACCTTGTTCTAGTGGCAAACTGCTAGGGTGAGACCTTGTTCAAGTGGCAATCTGCTATGGTGAGACCTTGTTCTAGTGGCAAACTGCTAGGGTGAGACCTTGTTCTAGTGGCAATCTGCTAGGATGAGACCTTGTTCTAGTGGTAAACTGCTAGGGTGAGACCTTGTTCTAGTGGCAAACTGCTAGAGTGAGACCTTGTTCTAGTGGCCATCTGCGATGGTGAGACCTTTTTCTAGTTGCAAACTGCTAGGGTGTGACCTTGCTCTAGTGGCAACCATTATGGTGACAGCCTGATCCTGTGACAACCGCAATGGTGACAGCCTGATCCTGTGACAACCACCATGGTGAAAGCCTGATCCTGTGACAACTACCATGGTGACAGCCTGATCCAGTGACCACTATGGTGACAGCCTGATATTGTGGCACCATGCTCATGTATTTAAAATAGACGTAAGCTAACACTGTTAAATTTTCAATTAGTCATTTGGTGTCATCCACTATATTCCACACCACATAGTGATGCTACTGCTTAAAATATTTTGTGACCATTTGAATATGGGACATATAATTGGGTAAGAGCAATTTTAGGATTTTCTTCAATTGAAATTTTAGTTAAGGGGGATAAATCCATTTTCAGTTCTAAATGCATTTAGTTGGTTTGATGAATAGCCAGTTCAAAGGTGAAATCAACAATTAAAAAATCTTACTTAGAGTTTTGGCTTTAGACTCGATACTTTTTTAAAATCTTGATTTAAGAGTGGTGTTAAGTTACCTTAAAAATGGTATCAAAGAAACGGTTTCACTTGACTAGACCTATCCAAAGAATACAGTAAGCCTATAAAAGCCATTGAAAAGTAACTTACTATGTGCTTACTTATCGTTCATTTTTAAAAGCTATAGTATTGATGGATCAAATTTAATTGAAGTAAAAGGCTTTTTTTAACATTTTAATTAAAAGTTTAATTACTTATAAAACTTTAAAATTTCATTGTGTTGTTATTTTCCTTACATAGTTGTGCTGCCCACTGTTATGTGGTAATACAGGGGGTGCTAGGGATGGGTTCATTGCGCAAAGGGGGCAATGGCCAAAAAAAGTTTGAGAACCACTGATCTACAACAAGACATAAGAAAAGAATTTTTAAAAACTAAATGTTTGTAATTATAAAGATATTACCTGTAATTCGGTTGGATTTTGTGTGGAAGCAAACACCTCCATTTCTCCATTTTCCCCTGGCAGAATTCTTGAAGCCATAGTCTCCAAATAAAAATGATTTTGTCCATTGATTCGAACTTCACCCTCTAGAATGTGATCAGAAGAATTGAATCCCCTGGTTAGATCACCTATTTCCAGTTTCTTTGAAGGACTGAAGAATGATTGGTGTTTGATGGCATCCTGTATGGAGATAATTTCATGGATTTTATAACGTATCATAATTTATTTCCATAAAGTTGTTTTCCAGGCCTCCTTATTTAAAATACTTATATAAAATGTCTTACTACACAGAAAGTGTACATGTAGAAAATGAACTAAGGGAAATATGGTAGCCATTATTATATGTCATGTAAACCTATCTAGCTAGAACTAACCTCCCTGAAAATTATCTTGTATTAGCATACACCATTCACATGGTCTTTAATAAAATCAAACCCTAACAAATAATAAGATAAGATCAGATTCTTTTATTGAGCCAATCAAATGGAAATGTTTTTTGATTGCTTTGTACAGTTTCAGCACATAAATAAAACAATTTAAACACAAGACATCTACATTAAATTATTTCACTAGTGAAAAAAAACAGCCATTCAGTGAATTCTCTTAGCCATATCAGGAACTTCTTAGTTCTCATTAAGATTTGTGACTTCAGGGGGAGCACGCTGGAAAATTAGTACAGATTGGGTAACAAATGAATTTTTATATCTTTCAGTCCTCGTCCTGAGGGAAAGAATTTGACCCGAATGGGCCGAGATTGGGATGTATTATTCAAAATGTGTTTAGTTTTACAATAACATCTTGCTTCAGGTGACACCTAAGTACTACAATTTGATTTTTTATGTTGAGATCTGTAAGTTGGTTTTTCCCCTGCTGAAATCAACAACCATTTCCTTTTTTTTTGAGACATTCAGCTGGAGAAAATTTTCGTCGCACCAATTGATAAAACTTGTAACTAAGTTGCGGTATAAGCCTTCTCACTCAGATATTAAGCCAATGATGGTGGTATCATCAGCTAATTTTTTGATTGGTACGGTGTCGCTTGAGCTCTGAATATCATTGGTATATAGTATACAGTACAGGGGAGAGAACACAGCCTTGTGGTGCCCTGGTAGTTATTTGCACTTAATCAAAAATTATTAATGCATCTGGTATTGTGAGGACCGCAGAACTGTTTGTAGAATACTGTTTTCTTCATAAATTATATTATTTCATCTGTTATGAATACAAAATAATGTAACATGGTAAAAAGTCCGTCTCATGCATGCAATGTAACACTTTCTATTATTAATGCATTAAAAAACATTGCTCAGATTCATTCACAAACAGTATCCTTTTATTTCTAACTGGGCTAACAGAATTCTGCATCTAGTTTTTTAAAATATATGTCATCTATCAGAATTGGGTTAGTGCTGAATTATGCAGGAGTCTTTCTTTCAAACATTGTTATTAATTTCTTGTATCAGAACTTGAAATCTAGAGTTTCCTGTTACAAACCTTGATAGTGATAATGACAGGTGATTTTTCTTCATACTTCACTTTGACTAGCTTCACAGCGCTGTGGGCATGGCTATGTGTATCAGCAACAATAGCTCCAATAATCTGACCTTGACATGTAACCTTGTAAAAACAATTACCAAAGGCTAAATAAAATAGAAAAAAATGTTGCTTTCATAAAATTGTAAAAAAAAGAAAATATTTTCTGGAAAAATGTGATTCAGTCTTAGCAGTCTATCTTATTGATTTAAAAATGTATGATTTTGTTTAGAAGAGTCTTCTGAAATGGAACAGTCCAAAGATAAAGATATGGGGCAATGTTATCTGGGGTGGGTTGGGGTTTACTTTCCCTTGATGCATCAAATTGAAGATAAAAATTCATTAGCTTTACACAACCATTTTTATGTGTGTAAAATTTTACCAAAATCAATTCCAGCTAAAATTAATGCTTGGACTTTACATTAAAGATAAGAAATGTTTCAGCAAGTACAATGTAACTTTTACAGGGACCATATTCTTACAATTTATTGACTTCATAACCCATAACTAGATGCTCTAAAGTAAAAATTACCTCACAATCTTCAAAAATTTTGTCCATGACAATGCCAAGATGATTTTTTCCAGGGATATCAGCAGCAGACACAAAGTCAACAACACCAGGTGCAGCAAGGGCAGCTGATGGATCAATGCTGACAATTTTGGCAAAAGTCTTTGTGCTGGTGACTAAAGCCAAATGAAGCTCTCCTAAAATTGTAAAATGGGGAAACCACAAATTACCCACAAATTTGTACACATTTGTACAGATCAATTTTAAAGATGACAAAAACTCAGACAAAGATTATTAATGCTGAAATACATATGTATAATGTAATCAAAACAAATTTCCTGTTATTAGGATCAATAAAAGACTCTTATCTAATAAATTTTTACAAGAAAACGAATTTAAAAAATTTGTCAAGTTGATGCCGTTTGTTTACCTTCAATTGGAATCATGTCATCAATATAAATTGCCTCCCCTGTACTTTGTTGCAATGCTGATATATGTGCTGTTGGTTTACCAATAGTTTCAAATAATTGGTCTCTGGAGTCAACTGCACCAATGATTTGGCTGGCACGAGTAACAGAACTTTCTAATTGCTTGAGAGCACTTAGATCATGACTTTTAATAATCTATAGAAGGAAAAGACAGTTATGCCGCTTGTCTATCAGATTAAGCTGTAAAACAGACATTTTCCTAAGCTTTCACAATTTATTCAATAGTGAGCTATTAATAAAAAAAACAATTATTTATTAACATTAGTAAATTTAACCCCTTTGACATAGCCAGGTGGACAGGTTGTTATTTTTTTTTTTTTCATGGCATCATTGCTCTAAATTTCACCTTTTTTTTTTTCTCTTGTATACATTTGAGAAAGGATCTCTCTCATGCTGAAAGGCTTAAACAATATTTCTCATAAATTTTCAAAGAAGTAATTTAAGAGATGGAATATTGAAAGATAAAGGCATAATAATTTCAGAACATACCTCATCTCCACAGGCTTGTTGTTTAACTGCCAGGTAAAATTTGAAGAAAAAGCTTGCAGCTAAAGTTCTCCGATACTCTACAGATCCACCCGGTGCACCAGGTGAAAGAGGCAAATCACTTGGCAATAAATCAAAAACTTTTTGTAGCAGAGTATCATTCCATACACTAGAGAAAAATATTTGAAATTAGTTTAATTAATGTTAAAAGATAAATTCCCATAGTTTGTTTCTAGGATTTTACAAAATAATTGAAAAAAAACACAACTTTTCTCCTCTTTCTCAAGAGAGTGTCAAAATTAATACTAGATGAAAAATAATAAGATAAAATATCAGTTATCTAGAAAACAGGTTGAATTAAATTTAAATAGTACATTTCAATAGTTGAATGTAGCTATGCTGCTACTATTTACCTTCCTTCTTACATACCAAAAATATCTTCATCAGATTTTTTAAAGAGGCAAAACAGTAATTTAATAAAAATACTGTAAATAACTACAAAAAGGATTTTAAACAAAAGGAAACAATCAAAAGAGAAAGGGTTGTAAAAAGATAATAATAAAAGCTATTGGAGTTCAAAATTAATTTGCTTACCTTCCTAAAACCGCTTCAACTGTATGCCTTGCCAGAACCGTTGTCAAACCCATACCGCCAAAAGCCAATGACATGCCAATGATGGTATTGTCAACAGATAAAGACACCATCATGCCAGCGTTCACAAGGGAGATATCATCATCTTTTCTAAGGGCTTGTTTAAAGCCATTAAAATACTGCCCCTGGTTATTATCAATATTGAAATTTGACACATTGTTATTATTGATAATATATATTTGAAAATCAAATTGATTAAAAATGTAGCAATGAGTTCTAAATGATTTAATTCAATGTTAAGTTATCAGACACTAGTACAGTATTTTTATTATATGATCAATGCTTTTTTGCTTAAGTTTTGTATTATTATTTTAAAGTGCTTTCCAATTATTGAAAGTGAAGCGCATTTATTAAATTGTATTTAGTATCTGGGACAGTTTAACTTTGAAATTCTCTGCATGCATAAAAAAAATATAAATTTTAAAAACATATGAAACCTTCTTGGTAAATGGAATTGTAATGGACACCAAAACCTCATCGTCATCAACTGCAGTTTTCCTGTAGCCAGTGAAGAAATCTTTGTCCATTTTTAAGACACGCTGACCTCTCTCTGAAAATGAATAAGCTATTCCTGAGAACTGGGGTAACAAATGGAGGCAATAACTGAATCGTACACAATTAAATCTTTTCTGAAAATAAATTTAAACATTAATAATTCAAAAGGGTGAAACTCAACTACCAGTATGTTTCCCTCCCACCACAACTCCATCATATACATAGATTTCCTTGATATAAATTTAAAAGCACATGATATTGACAAAACATTAAAATTATTTTTTTTTTTAAAGTGCCATAAATTATGTAAAAAAAAATGCAAATTTGAAATGGACTTACCTTTAGATTGCACAGTAACTCTGGCCTCAGATGCCAGCAAAAGAGGATTCAGGTCTGATATTGGACTAGCTGTCATGATGTTCCCAGCTACAGACTTTATAAAAGCAACAATAATCATCAAAGGATTACTATGTTATATATAGTGAAATTTAATAATACAAAACCTTAAGTTTAAGCTTGAAATAGTAAATCACAAAATGCATGTTTAAAATATATATATTTCTAGAACTAGGAATTATGTTCTGAGAAAAATAAAGTGGCACAGCATAAATAATTATCTATTTTAAAAATTAATCGTAAATTTCATTTGTACTGTATATTTATCTCCCCTGTTTATTCTTTCTTACTGTTTTATAATTGAATTATTCCCCCTAATTTCTGTATCATGAAATAATTTTCACTTACAGCAACATTTCTAATTTGATGACTAGCAAACCATCTCAACATTTCCACTATGGCAGAAAACACTCTCGTTTTGTACTCTAGAAGAACAAAAAGTTAGAATGGCTCTTAAAAAATTAATGCAAAAATTCAGATTTTTAGAAAAGAAGAATTTCTTTATTCTTTATGAATAAATATAAGAAAGTCTTTGCGAGTATAAAAATCTTGGTATATTTTGAAACGAGGTCATAAGTAAATTAAAAGTGTTTAAATATCAACTGCCACTGTTTCTAACATGATTAAAATAATACCAATACACTTCTACCTGGTTCCATTTTGATAAGCTGTCTCAACTTTTGATCCAGCTGAGAGAGACTGACTGAGGCACCAACAACAAGGCCAGAATCTTCTGTTTTGAGGATCAATAATTCCTTCACTTGATTTGTTGCTATCAGAACTGGATATTTCATACTTTTAAATTTTGTTTCAACACCTAAAATTAGGCAAAATTTTAAACTTGTATTAGTACAAGAGTTGACATTGTGACATTGGCATCAATATTAGAAAACTGGTTTTGATATTTAATGAATAGAGTTAAGACTGTTATTTTAGCTTAGGTTTAAGTATTTAATAACAGAGGGAAACTCGCATTCACAGATGCCTTAAATATATACAAGGACATATATCTATTTATAGCACAGCTAATAACATTCTAAATTTTAAACAAAAAAATGCCTCTGAGTAATAATGAAGGACTATAACAGTTGCTATTTCCTATTGTCAGACAAGGGCGTAGCTAGAGTGTTTTGCGCCCTGAGACAATATATATTTTTAACACCCCCCCCCCCTTTCCACCCCTCAACTCTGAAACCCATTAATTTCATCAATAAAATATCATCAATAATTCCCTGAGACAATATATCTTTTTAACCCCCCCCCCCCCCTTTCCACCCCTCAACTCTGAAACCCATTAATTTCATCAATAAAATATCATCAATAATATCCCCAATTTTGATGCCCAACACTGGTGTAACCACCCCCCCCCACCCACCTTTTAGTTACACCTTTGTTAAGTCTGGTGCCATTAAATATGAGTGACCCAGGTCATTCTGGACCTCTAATGTGTAGGCCTACTGGGTGTAAATATTTAAGACTGCTTTTACCTATTTCTGTATTTCCAACAACAAGTTTGGCTGTTTGGTATTTGGCCTTTAACTCCAACAAATGGTTTAATGTGACTGGTTGCATCCATGTGGTTGTTGAGTTCTGGAACTTAATGGCTTGACCGTGGTATTTGTCATGATTAACCTGGGCATTGAGTTTAGTGTGAAAATAATTTTACAGCTGGAAAAAATATTGCATACTTGGAACAGAAATACTTCGAAAGTTTGAATATTTTTTATTTTAATTTTATATTTAACATCAATACCAGTTCAGAATAGCTGAGGTTTGTTTTCGATATTGGGACATCATTATAAACAAATAAATGGCGTACATTTTTAGTAAAAGACTTTTGCTTAGAGTAAAAAAATCATAATACAGATATAAAAATGAAATTTAACTTAAAAACTAAAATGTCTTGCCTTCAGATCTGGTGGAAAAATTGGTTCTTGCGATGGCTGATACGTTATTAGTTTGCTTATCTTTGGTCCCAGAATCTGGACAAATATTAATCATTTTACTGAACTGGAAACACTATAATTTAAATCAGAACTTGAGTTTCAAAATTCAAATTATATAATTTTTTTTTAAAAACAGACTCATGATATGATTGTAAGATCTAATAAGTCTCTTGTACCTCCAACATCTAATAAGTCTCATGAACCTCCAACATCTAATAAGTCTCATGTACCTCCAACATCTAATAAGTCTCATCTACCTCCAACCTGCTGATGGAGTTGTCCACCCTGTCTTCATGTTGACCCCCATTGCTGGTAGCATTGATGACATCACCATTACTGCAGTTATTTTGACCACTGTTGCCATTTGTGTGCCTCCAATCCCCATTAGTTTCATCATGTGGTTTTGTTTTATTCTGACAGCATTCACTTCCCATTGCACAGGTAAACTCCTGAACACAAATAGAACAAATTTAACAAAGATTAAAATTGCTAAATTAATAATCTTGAGAAAAGATACCAAGATATCCCCTCCCACATTTTTTTTCACTTCTGATATGTTGTGAAAATTAATTTAAGATAATTCTCATATTCAAATTATATACCTTCTAAATTAAATGGTCCTATTCCCAGGGTTCAGATTTGCAAATAAACTCTTACGTTACAAAGCTTTAAATTATCAATTGGATAACAAAATTTAAATAATGAATACAAATTAATACAGTGTATAATGTATTGTTTACAAACTCTATGTTTTATGTGTGAAAATATATAATTCTACCTAACAAGTAAATGCTGAAGTCAGGTTGACCTATTACCTTTGTAAATGTCCAGAAGCCATCAAGGATGGCTCGATATCCTGTGCAGCGGCAGAGATTGCCTGGACATCAAGAAATGAAGTAATTAAAGGTGAATTCTTAAATAAAGGAGGCCATTAAAATAAGATAAAGAGTCAGAGTCAATCAAAAAATTATTAAAATTGATATTAAAAAAAAGTCTGTTCATGAGATCAAATTATTTTCACCATCCATTTCTACAATGATAGTTACTGTGGTCAACCTTCACATAAAGTACCCCTCTTCGAAACCACTGGACATCACTACTTATTAACTTATTACTTATTACTTATTATATTATATTCCTTTGAAACCACCGGTCAACACTCAGATTTATTACAGAACAGCATTGGTCATTCCTCAGATTAATTATCTTACATTTATACCACTGACCACTGGTCAACTGTAAGATGAATGACCTCCCAAATGTATGGCTACTGTCATTGTTAGCCCTGTTACTTAAACCTTAAAATATTTTTCATTTGCTCATTTCTATCGCAGTGCTAAATCGCTACGATTCATGCTGAACTGAAACAACAATCGTGCCATTTCTATCTTCTTAAAAGGAGAACACTTGGTAGCCGAACACTTTTTTTTAAAAGACAAACCATCAAAATATTCTTCCAGTTCCCTGGCAGTGGGTCTAACATTGTTCCTCAGTAAGGTGTACATTGTCATCACAATTCCTGGTGTGCAAAATCCGCATTGTGAGCCATGGAATTTAGCAATCCGTTCCTGTAAATATTAGTTGGTAAGTATGCGTGGAAGCTATTATAAGGCGTGTATGACATCAGTAAAAATGTCTAGTAAAGTAAATGATAAATCTACAAGGACACTCAAGACTCAAAATGCATTATTTAAATTATAATAATTTCCTAAATAAAATACAAATCCTATTGGGAATTTGATTCCCCATATCCCCCACATGTAGGCAAGTCTATACGACTCCCCCACATGCAGGCATGTCTTAAGATTCCCCCACAAGTAGGCATGTCTATATGCTTCCCCCACATGTGGCATGTCTTAAGATTCTCCCACAAGTAGGTATTTCTATATGATGCCCCCACAAGCAGGCATGTCTATATGATTCCACAAATCCTCACAAGTAGGCTTGTCTATATGATTCCCCAAATCCCCAACAAATAGGCTTGTCTATATGATTCCCCAAATCCCCCACAAGTAGGCTTGTCTATATGATTCCCCAAATCCCCCACAAGTAGGCATGTCTATAAGATTGATGATATTAGAGATATGAGGACCCATAACATTTTTGGTAAGCAACAAATTGTTGTTAAGCATCACTCATTAAGAGACAATTAATTGACTAAAAGCTTTACGTTGCGCGTCACGCTACCTGTACTGGGTGCAGGTTGGCCACATTTCCGATGCCCTCGACTGTTGTGACGGCCAGGCCATGCATGGAACACACAGGAGCCAGGCAAGCGTTCACATTGTAGTGTGTGAGCAAAGTTAAGGCAAGAAATTAATCTTCAATGATGTGTTCTTATACACATATTACATCATTGCAGTGTCCTTATACACATATTGGAAATTTTTATTGAATTTTTCTTATAAATAGTTTCGTGATGAGCGGTGTACATGTCTCTATTTCGTCATTATCACAAATGATTTTTTCCCACCCACAACCGCGTGTGACATTTAGATGCCTCTGCAACTTTTCATTTTTTGGCCCGTTTATTCAAAGTTAATAGTTTTGTTCACATCACAACTTTGTGACCCCTTCATTCAAAGTTAATAGATTTGTTCACAGCACAACTTTGTGCTCCCTTCATTCAAAGTTAATAGATTTGTTCACATCACAACTTTTTGCTCCCTTCATTCAAAGTTAATAGATTGGTTCACATCACAACTTTTTGCTCCCTTCATTCAAAGTTAATAGATTTTTTCACATCACAACTTTGTGACCCCTTCATTCAAAGTTAATAGATTTGTTCACATCACAACTTTGTGACCCCTTCATTCAAAGTTAATAGATTTGTTCACATCACAACTTTGTGACCCCTTCATTCAAAGTTAATAGATTTGTTCACATCACAACTTTGTGACCCCTTCATTCAAAGTTAATATTTTTGTTCACATCACAACTTTGTGACCCCTTCATTCAAAGTTAATAGTTTTGTTCACATCACAACTTTGTGACCCCTTCATTCAAAGTTAATAGATTTGTTCACATCACAACTTTGTGACCCCTTCATTCAAAGTTAATAGATTTGTTCACATCACAACTTTGTGACCCCTTAATTCAAAGTTAATAGATTTGTTCACATCACAACTTTGTGACCCCTTCATTCAAAGTTAATAGATTTGTTCACATCACAACTTTGTGACCCTTTCATTCAAAATTAATAGATTTGTTCACATCACAACTTTGTGACCCCTTCATTCAAAGGTAATAGTTTTGTTCACATCACAACTTTTTGTGCCCCTTTAATATCCCATGCCCCCTGCAGCCGCAGGGTTTGCAGGGCCCAAGTGACGGCCCTGTCCCCACCATAAATAGTCATAATTAAAAGAACAGATTAGACTTTACTACTGAGGAAAGAGGAACCTGTACCCAACTACTACTACTTGGTTAAACAAAATTTTTTTTGATGCTGCTTTATTAAGTGTAAGCCCACTACTAATAAGTTCAATAAAGGATATTTGATGGTGTCCGACTGAGGCGAGTATTTGGACACCATGACAGTACAGGCTCCACATCCACCTTCTCCACAGCCCAACTTACTGCCGGTCAGGTGAACTGGCTTTGGTCAAGGAAAGAATTTTGTAACGAAATACAGTTTACTAACATGTGAAGCTTGTCACGTTTTGGTCAAGGAAAGAATTTTGTAACGAAATACAGTTTACTAACATGTGAAGCTTGTCACATTGTGGTAAAGTGGACAGTGGTAACATCCTTGCTCAGTAACTTCCTCCTTATTATCATGGCGTTCATATCCTTGGTAAGAAATTTTGAACAATTAAATGGGGGTATGATATGACCTTCATGAGTATCAACCAAGTATTGAAAAGGTAGCAGGGCTTGGAATTGGTGTGGCCCTCATGAGTATGACCAAGTGTGGAAAAGGTAGCAGGGCTTGGAATTGGTGTGGCCCTCATGAGTATGACCAAGTGTGGAAAAGGTAGCAGGGCTTGAATATTTGTACAATTATTATTTGACCCTTTCAGGCACCAGACGTATGTATAAGAAGGTCTTAGAGGAGGTGCCGGGTATTTAACCAGTAGTGAGGCTATGGGAAACCGACCAATGGGCAACTCACTTGTCATTGTATTAATTAAACTTAATTATAAACTATTTGTCTATAAGGTATTTAAAAACTTCATGGCCTCAAAAACTGAGAAATTAAAAATGAAACTACTTATTTTTTTTATTTTTTTTAATATGGGATTGTTGCGAGACTAATTTTTAATTAAATGGATACGCTTGGTTCGAATGTAAGTCAGCAAGGTCATTTCCGGGTCAGGTTCCTTATCTTCAACCTGGAGAAGGGGAAAACAAAATATGGAGGAAGAAAATGATGTTTTCTCTTTTTGTTGATAAATCTTTGAATATTGAAATGATATATTGGTCGTAGAAGTAGAAGTTGTTTGCTGTGCAGATCAATCAGGTTATGCAAGGGAAAGCTGAGTGGCCAGTATCAAAGGTCACCAATTTTGAGAGTTGATTGTGTCACCTTTAATAGGATAAACTTGTATAGTTTCTAAATTTCGCCCTTTGTTTTTCCTCAACCCCCCAAAAAATGTTACAAACATTTGATTAAAATTGAATTAGTGTATAACAACACAAAAATGTATTTGCACGTAAATTTTAAAAAAATATGTGGGGCTAGTGGGCCCAATTAAACATCCCAATCGTCTGGTCACAAATATGTCGGGCTAGTGGGCCCAATTAAACATCCCAATCGTCTGGTCACAAATATGTCGGGCTAGTGGGCCCAATTAAACCATCTCAATCTTCTGGTCACAAATATGTCGGGCTAGTGGGCCCAATTAAACGTCCCAATCGTCTGGTTAGAGCGTCTGTGTGATTTAATAGCTATCGTGACTAAAACGTTTGGTGCTAAAAAAAATTTAAATTCCGGGTCGCTGACTGATATCACAATGAAATAGTTGTAATATTAAAAAAATACAAAGAATTTTGAACATGACAGTCATCTGGTTTAAACGTTGCAACGCTAAATGATATACTTTTGTCCAAAAATTTTAACCGACAAAGGGGTTACCGGTGCAGGATTAACCTAAAGGCAAATGGAAGCACCTGTAGGGGCCCCACGACAAGGGATCCATTTTTTTTTTAAAGCAGGAGTGGGTGCGACTTGATTGGATCTTCAACGTACCTTGTAATTCCTCAATTTGAAATCCCGTCCACCTTGGTTACATATTATGACTGACCCAATTAGCTGGTGTAGCTTACATTTTACTATAGACTATGATGTATATTTATTTCTATTGTGATCAAAAGATATTTTGTCAAAATCTTCCCTTTCTTGATTACCGTCTTAGGAAAAAGTTAAGAGATGCGTTGTAACTTGGTTCTCTTATGTTTTTCTTTTCTCCATCAAATTCTCAAACAGGTGTTCTTAACCTCCCTATCTCGAACTAAAAACAACTTTCGATCCTCGTGATAAAAAATGCTTTAAAAAATGCAAATAAACAAGATATTATGTGTCTTCCCACATCCCCTAAACCCCTCCCCCCCCCCTTTTCCCCATACGGTAAACACAGAAACATTTAGAAAAAGTTTTCCTCTTTATAAATAAAGGCTTACATTTTAAAAAATGATGAATAATACATTTAAGAAATTCTAGAAAACATTATGAGTAACTAAAACTTGAAAGCAATAAGAAAATTACCCGAAGTCCATTGACGTAGAAGATCAGAGGTAAACTCTCCAAATCAATGGCTCCCATCTTCTGTCCAGCTGGCTTCTTGACTTTGATATGCCGACGACTGTTAAAGTTTGTTGAATATGTGTATCAAATGATGTAACAATGTTATGAAAAGATATGTTCAAGCGTTGTCATAATTTTTATATCTTCAGAATATTTGTATTTTTTGGATACCTTTATAATATTGTCATAATCTGTATACCTTCAGAATATTGTGAAAACTGTAAAGGCTTCCTTCAGAATATTGTCACAATTTGTATACCTTCAGAATATTGCAAAACTTTATACCTTCAGAATGTTGTCACGAGAGCAACAGCTACGACACGGCTATACAAGAGCAATAGCCAAGACTATGCTGTAGCAGAGCAATAGCTAAGACACTGCTGTAACAGATCAATAGCTAAGACACTGCTGTAACAGAGCAATAGCTACGACACTGCTGTAACAGAGCAATATCTAAGACACTGCTGTAACAGAGCAATATCTAAGACACTCCTGTAACAGAGCAATTGCGAAGACACTGCTTAACAGCAATAGCCAAGACTATGCTGTAACAGAGCAATAGCTAAGACACTGCTGTATCAGACCATAGCAAAGACTATGCTGTAACAGAGCAATAGCCAAGACTATGATGTAACAGATCAATAGCTAAGACACTGATGTAACAGAGAAATAAATAAGACCCTGTTGTAACAGAGCAATAGATAAGACACTGATGTAACAGAGCAATAGATAAGTCACTGCTGTAACATAGCAATGGCTAAGACACTGTTGTAACAGATCAATGGCTATGGCACTGATGTAACAGATCAATGGCTATGGCACTGATGTAACAGAGCAATAACTAAGACACTGCTGTAACAGAGCAATAGATAAGTCACTGTTGTAACAGAGCAATAAAAAAGACGCTGGTGTAACTGAGCAATAGATAAGTCACTGATGTAACAGAGCAATAGATAAGACACTGCTGTAACAGAGCAATAGATAAGACACTGATGTAACAGAGCAATAGATAAGTCACTGATATAACAAAGCATTATATAAGACACTGATGTAACAGAGCAATAGATAAGTCACTGATGTAACAGAGCATTATATAAGACACTGATGTAACAGAGCATTTATATAAGACACTGATGTAACAGAGCATTATATAAGACACTGATGTAACAGAGCATTATATAAGACACTGATGTAACAGAGCAATAGATAAGTCACTGATGTAACAGAGCATTATATTAGACACTGATGTAACAGAGCAATAGATAAGACACTATTTTCACTAATTAACAGAGTAATACACTGATGTAACAAAGCAAAGCTGAGACACAGATGTAACAGAGCAATAGCTATGACGCTGTCACAAGGCCGGAAACTCGCCTGTTACACCTTAGACTCCAAAGAAAGCATCGATGAAAACAAAGATGTAAACACGATGTGTAGCACGTCGACTAAGTCTCCTCAGCGTAACAGGACATTAGTTTCACACGGACACAGGACGGTGCACTTGACCGTGGCGACTACTGTGTAGAGTCACTCTCCCTACTCCTACTGGGCTTTTTATTGCCAGGTCAACAACAATCTTTCTTGCTACTGATGACTCTGTCAGTTTTTTCCACTTACTCTCTTAGTCATATGTTTGTTCTCTGTTTGTTCCGCATTAGCTTATTGACGAATTATTAGGACTGAATTAAACTTAACAAGTCACGCTTTATATAATATTTGGTGGCTAGATGAGAGGTTCTTAAAATATTTGGCTCCTTGACTCTCGTAGGTGGGTATATGTTTGTCGGCGATCAGGTGGGGCAACGTAT
>CAXITT010000188.1:337634-370808 GCA_964033795.1 Lymnaea stagnalis | reverse complement strand
CCCCCCCCCCCCCGGCCCGACATAAGAATAAGACATGACTTCTCACATATTCCAAGCCACACTAATTAGGACGTCACAACTGTGTTTGATGAATTCAATCGACCTTTCAGAGTATAATGTAGGGGCGTAGCTAGGGCTAGGGGGGGGGGGTTGCGGACTGCACTGGTTGACACTAACCCTGGCTACACCACTGGTATAATCTATCAAGATACATTGTTCATTAAATAAACAAGTTGCCTTTAAATAGCTTAACAGCCATGTGTGGTTCTGTTCTATAGGGGCGATTACTCTTACGCGGCTGCTCAATTTCTATTGTCTTCCAGATGTTCCAAGAAATTAGCGGTTATAAATATTCAAATAAAACTTAACTATGTAGATCATTGGTTCTCAACAAAATGTGAACCATAGTCCCCTATGTCCCAGAAACTTGTCCTTAGAGTTCGCTCCCTATTTGCAAGACCCGCTGAGCTATTAGATCAGTGGTTCTCAACGTTCCTAATGCCGCGACCCTTTAATACAGTTCCTCATGTTGTTGCGACCCCCAACCTCAGTATTATTTTCGTTGCTACTTTACAACTGTAGATTATATGTGTTTTCCGATGGTCATAGGCGACCCCTGTGAAAGGGTCATTCGACCCCCAAAGGGGTCGCGACCCACGGGTTGAGAACCGCTGTATTAGATAGTGACACAATAAAATGTCAGTGATATAGAAGTAACATACGATTTGAACATTTATTCCCCATCTATTTACCAAGAGTTTTAATTACTGCATTTAAACACACCATTTGATTACTTCACTGGCAAATCCTTTCTTAGTGTGATGGTTAGGAAATGTCATGAAGTTTTTTTCAATGTCTGCTTTAAAGACACATAGCAGGACTTTGAAATAAATGTCCAGACATGCGGAGAAGGCGTACCACAGCAATACCACGTTAGTACCACAGCAATACCACGTTAGTACCACAGCAATACCACGTTAGTACCACAGCAATACCACGTTAGTACCACAGCAATACCACGTTAGTACCACAGCAATACCACGTTAGTACCACAGCAATACCACGTTAGTACCACAGCAATACCACGTTAGTACCACAGCAATACCACGTTAGTACCACAGCAATACCACGTTAGTACCACAGCAATACCACGTTAGTACCACAGCAATACCACGTTAGTACCACAGCAATACCACGTTCTACCAACCATAAAGATGTACATGAAACATAGAGTTACTTTTAACAACCTTCTCCTATTCAACATAAAGATAGAACATTTCCTTTTAAATTATTTCTAATTATCTAGAGATGCAGCCTATTCTCGGGATGAAACTTTCAACTTTGGTTTGAGCGTAATATCAATTTTATAATTAATTTTCCTTCCATCCACTACACCAACTTCATTTCATCCACTACATCAATTTCCTTTCATCCACTAAACCAACTTCCTTTCATCCACTACATCAATTTCCTTTCATCCACTAAACCAACTTCCTTTCATCCACTACACCAATTTCCTTTCATCCACTACACCAACTTCCTTTCATCCACTACACCAACTTCCTTTCATCCACTACACCAACTTCATTTCATCCACTACATCAATTTCCTTTCATCCACTAAACCAACTTCCTTTCATCCACTACATCAACTTCCTTTCATCCACTACACCAATTTCCTTTCATCCACTACATCAATTTCCTTTCATCCACTACACCAACTTCCTTTCATCCACTACACCAACTTCATTTCATCCACTACATCAATTTCCTTTCATCCACTACACCAACTTCCTTTCATCCACTACACCAATTTCCTTTCATCCACTAAACCAACTTCCTTTCATCCACTACATCAATTTCCTTTCATCCACTACACCAACTTCCTTTCATCCACTACACCAACTTCCTTTCATCCACTACACCAATTTCCTTTCATCCACTACACCAACTTCCTTTCATCCACTACACCAATTTCCTTTCATCCACTACACCAACTTCCTTTCATCCACTACACCAACTTCCTTTCATCCACTACACCAACTTCCTTTCATCCACTACACCAACTTCCTTTCATCCACTACACCAACTTCCTTTCATCCACTACACCAACTTCCTTTCATCCTACTTCCTTTCATCCACTACACCAATTTCCTTTCATCCACTAAACCAACTTCCTTTCATCCACTACATCAATTTCCTTTCATCCACTACACCAACTTCCTTTCATCCACTACACCAACTTCCTTTCATTCACTACACCAATTTCCTTTCATCCACTACACCAACTTCCTTTCATCCACTACACCAATTTCCTTTCATCCACTACACCAACTTCCTTTCATCCACTACACCAACTTCCTTTCATCCACTACATCAATTTCCTTTCATCCACTACACCAACTTCCTTTCATCCACTACACCAATTTCCTTTCATCCACTACACCAACTTCCTTTCATCCACTACACCAACTTCCTTTCATCCACTACATCAATTTCCTTTCATCCACTACACCAACTTCCTTTCATCCACTACACCAATTTCCTTTCATCCACTACACCAACTTCCTTTTATCCACTACATCAATTTCCTTTCATCCACTACACCAACTTCCTTTCATCGACTACACTAATTTCCTTTCATCCACTGCACCAACTTCCTTTCATCCACTACACCAACTTCCTTTCATCCACTACACCAATTTCCTTTAATCCACTACACCAACTTCCTTTCATCGACTACACCAATTTCCTTTCATCCACTACACCAACTTCCTTTCATCCACTACACCAACTTCCTTTCATCCACTACACCAACTTCCTTTCATCCACTACACCAACTTCCTTTCATCCACTACACCAATTTCCTTTCATCCACTACACCAACTTCCTTTCATCCACTGCACCAACTTCCTTTCATCCACTACACCAACTTCCTTTCATCCACTGCACCAACTTCCTTTCATCCACTACACCAACTTCCTTTCATCCACTGCACCAACTTCCTTTCATCAACTACACAAACTTCCTTTCATTGAATACACAAACTTCCCTTCATCAAATACCGGTTGACTAACTTCATGAATACCCAGTAGCAGGCAACCAGTGATGTCTCTAGGGTTGGACTTCCCCCAAATCTGCTTCCTCTGGTGACATCAATTCTGGTGGCATCCTCATCTGATGCAGCGTGCTCTGGTAGCTACGAACTCTGGTGGCACCACTCTTCTGATGGAACCCTGTTCTGGTGGCACCCTATTCTGATGGCACCCTGTTCTGGTTGCACCCTTTTCAGTTTGCACCCTGTTCTGGTGGCACCCTGCTATTTATTTCTTCATTCCTGAGATCTTTATGAAAGCAAGCCCAGCTTTCAAATTGTTCATTTTCCTTTTGGTATTGTCTTCACCCCCCCCCCACTTTTTCCGGTTTTTGCGGTTGGGTGAATTGTGTTTATGGCTGTCATGTATATGATCCAAGGGTGTGAAATATGACAAAGGGGTGTACAAATATGACGTGGGTATTAAGTCGTAAATGAAAACAAGCCCCGCTTTGAAATTTTTCATTTTCCTTTTTGTATTTTCTTCCCCCCCCCCCCCCCACTTTTTCCGGTTTTTGCGGTTGGGTGAATTGTGTTTATGGCTGTCATGTATATGATCTAAGGGTGTGAAATATGACAAAGGGGTGTACAAATATGACGTGGGTATTAAGTCGTAAACTAACTTTTACAAAACTACGTAATTTACCATAATTGGTAAACAGTATTGATTTCCCTCTCCCAGCCAAGATTTAACGCAAATTTTCAATTGTAACACTAATACGACTTAACATGACAGGTTACAAGTACTTGCGTTGTAATCAAATATTTTAATTTTAAACATTATTTGACTTTGCAAATAAAAGAAATCCACACTTATCAGTATCAGTGTTTTTCAATCAATGGTCCACAAAAATTTCCTACTAGACCTAAAAAACAGGATGATGCCGCTAAACAGGCTTACATGGTACGCCAGGATCATTAAAACATGGTTCCTCAAGAGCATCTGTACATTGGACTCCTAGACCATCTATACATGGGACTCCAAGACCATCTATACACAGGGCTCCAAAACCATCTATACATGTGACTCCAAGACCATCTATACATAGGTCTCCAAGACCATCTATACATAGGACTCCAAGACCATCTCTACATAGGACTCCAAGACCATCTATACATAGGACTCCAAGACCATCGCTACATAGGACTCAAAGACTATCTATATAAAGGACTCCAAGACTATCTATACATAGGACTCCAAGACTATCTATGCATAGGTCTCCAAGACTATCTATACATAGGACTCCAAGACTATCTATAAATAAAACTCCAAACCATCTATACATGGGACTCCAAGACAATCTATACATAGGAATCAAAGACCATCTATACATAGGAATCAAAGATTATCTATACAAAGAACTCCAAGACTATCTATACATAGGACTCCAAGACTATCTATGCATAGGTCTCCAAGACTATCTATACATAGGACTCCAAGACTATCTATACAAAGGGCTCCAAAACCATCTCTAAATGGGACTCCAAGACCATCTATACATAGGAATCAAAGACCATCTATACATAGGACTCCAAGACAATCTATACATAGGACTCCAAGACCATCTCTACATAGGTCTCCAAGACCATCTATACATAGGACTCCAAGACCATCTCTACATAGGACTCCAAGACCATCTATACATAGGACTCCAAGACCATCTCTACATGGGACTCCAAGACCATCTATACATGGGACTCCAAGACTATCTATACAAAGCGCTCCAAAACCATCTCTACATGGGACTCCAAGACCATCTATACATAGGTCTCCAAGACCATCTATACATAGGACTCCAAGACCATCTCTACATGGGACTCCAAAACCATCTATACATGGGACTCCAAGAATATCTGTCCAAAGGGCTCCAAAACCATCTCTACATGGGACTCCAAGACCATCTATACATAGGTCTCCAAGACCATCTATACATAGGTCTCCAAGACCATCTATACATAGGACTCCAAGACTCTCTCAACATAGGACTCCAAGACCATCTATACATAGGACTCCAAGACCATCTCTACATGGGACTCCAAGACTATCTCTACATAGGACTCAAAGACTATCTATACAAACGACTCCAAGACCATCTATACATAGGAATCCAAGACCATCTATACATAGGAATCAAAGACCATCTATACATAGGACTCCAAGACCATATATACATAGGACTCCAAGACCATCTCTACATAGGTCTCCAAGACCATCTATACATAGAACTCCAAGACCATCTCTACATAGGACTCCAAGACCATCTATACATAGGACTCCAAGACCATCTCTACATGGGACTCCAAGACCATCTATACATGGGATTCCAAGACTAGTAATACATAGGACTCAAAGACTATATATACAAAGGACTCCAAGACTATCTATACATAGAACTCCAAGACCATCTCTACATGGGACTGCAAGACCATCTATACATGGGACTCCAAGACTATCTATACATAGGACTACAAGACTATCTATGCATAGGACTCCAAGACTATCTATACATAGGACTCAAAGACTATCTATACAAAGGACTCCAAGACTATCAATACTTAGGACTCCAAGACTATCTATACATATAACTCCAAACCATCTCTACATCGGACTCCAAAACCATCTCTACATAGGACTCCAAGACCATCTCTACATGGGACTCCAAGACCATCTATACATGGGACTCCAAGACTATCTATACAAAGGGCTCCAAAACCATCTCTACATTGGACTCCAAGACCATCTATACATAGGTCTCCAAGACCATCTATACATAGGACTCCAAGACCATCTCTACATGGGACTCCAAGACCATCTATACATAGGAATCAAAGACCATCTATACATAGGACTCCAAGACCATCTATACATAGGACTCCAAGACCATCTATACATTGGACTCCAAGACCATCTATACATAGGACTCCAAGACTATCTATACAAAGGGCTCCAAAACCATCTCTACATGGGACTCCAAGACCATCTTTACATAGGAATCAAAGACCATCTATACATAGGACTCCAAGACCATCTATACATAGGACTCCAAGACCATCTATACATAGGACTCCAAGACCATCTCTACATAGGTCTCCAAGACCATCTATACATAGGACTCCAAGACCATCTCTACATAGGACTCCAAGACCATCTCTACATAGGACTCCAAGACCATCTCTACATGGGACTCCAAGACCATCCATACATAGGTCTCCAAGACCATCTATACATGGGACTCCAAGACCATCTCTACATGGGACTTCAAGACCATCTATACATGGGACTCCAAGACTATCTGTCCAAAGGGCTCCAAAACCATCTCTACATGGGACTCCAAGACCATCTATACATAGGTCTCCAAGACCATCTATACATAGGACTCCAAGACTATCTCAACATAGGACTCCAAGACCATCTCTACATGGGACTCCAAGACTATCTCTACATAGGACTCAAAGACTATCTATACAAAGGACTCCAAGACCATCTATACATAGAAATCCAAGACCATCTATACATAGGAATCAAAGACCATCTATACATAGGACTCAAAGACCATATATACATAGGTCTCCAAGACCATCTATACATAGAACTCCAAGACCATCTCTACATAGGACTCCAAGACCATCTATACATAGGACTCCAAGACCATCTCTACATGGGACTCCAAGACCATCTATACATGGGACTCCAAGACTATCTATACATAGGACTCAAAGACTATCTATACAAAGGACTCCAAGACTATCTATACATAGGACTCCAAGACCATCTCTACATGGGACTCCAAGACCATCTATACATGGGACTCCAAGACTATCTATACATAGGACTCCAAGACTATCTATGCATAGGACTCCAAGACTATCTATACATAGGACTCCAAGACCATCTATACATGGGACTCCAAGACTATCTATACATAGGACTCCAAGACTATCTATGCATGGGACTCCAAAAACATCTCTACATAGGACTCCAAGACCATCTCTACATGGGACTCCAAGACCATCTATACATGGGACTCCAAGACTATATATACAAAGGGCTCCAAAACCATCTCTACATGGGACTCCAAGACCATCTATACATAGGTCTCCAAGACCATCTATACATAGGACTCCAAGACCATCTATACATAGGACTCCAAGACCATCTCTACATAGGACTCCAAGACCATCTATACATAGGACTCCAAGACCATCTCTACATGGGACTCCAAGACCATCTATACATGGGACTCCAAGACTATATATACAAAGGGCTCCAAAACCATCTCTACATGGGACTCCAAGACCATCTATACATAGGTCTCCAAGACCATCTATACATAGGACTCCAAGACCATCTCTACATGGGACTCCAAGACCATCTATACATGGGACTCCAAGACTATCTGTCCAAAGGGCTCCAAAACCATCTCTACATGGGACTCCAAGACCATCTATACATAGGTCTCCAAGACCATCTATACATAGGAATCCAAGACCATCTATACAAAGGACTCCAAGACTATCTATACATAGGACTCCAAGACCATCTCTACATGGGACTCCAAGACCATCTATACATGCGACTCCAAGACTATCTATACATAGGACTCCAAGACTATCTATGCATAGAACTCCAAGACTACATAGGACTCCAAGACCATCTATACATGGGATTCCAAGACTATCTATACATAGGACTCCAAGACTATCTATGCATGGGACTCCAAAACCATCTCTACATAGGACTCCAAGAGCATCTCTACATGGGACTCCAAGACCATCTATACATGGGACTCCAAGACTATATATACAAAGGGCTCCAAAACCATCTCTACATGGGACTCCAAGACCATCTATACATAGGTCTCCAAGACCATCTATACATAGGACTCCAAGACCATCTCTACATGGGACTCCAAGACTATCTGTCCAAAGGGCTCCAAAACCATCTATACATAGGTCTCCAAGACCATCTATACATAGGAATCCAAGACCATCTATACATAGGAATCAAAGACCATCTATCCATAGGACTCCAAGACCATATATACATAGGACTCCAAGACCATCTCTACATAGGTCTCCAAGACCATCTATACATAGAACTCCAAGACCATCTCTACATAGGACTCCAAGACCATCTATACATAGGACCCCAAGACCATCTCTACATGGGACTCCAAGACCATCTATACATGGGACTCCAAGACTATCTTTACATAGGACTCAAAGACTATCTATACAAAGGACTCCAAGACTATCTATACATAGGACTCCAAGACCATCTCTACATGGGACTCCAAGACCATCTATACATGGGACTCCAAGACTATCTATACATAGGACTCCAAGACTACCTATGCATAGGACTCCAAGACTATCTATACATAGGACTCAAAGACTATCTATACAAAGGACTCCAAGACTATCTATACTTAGGACTCAAAGACTATCTATACATATAACTCCAAACCATCTCTACATGGGACTCCAAGACCATCTATACATAGGACTCCAAGACTATCTTTACATAGGACTCCAAGACTATCTTTACATAGGACTCCAAGACCATCTATACAAGGGACTCCAAGACTATCTATACATAGGACTCCAAGACTACCTATGCATAGGACTCCAAGACTATCTATACATAGGACTCAAAGACTATCTATACAAAGGACTCCAAGACTATCTATACTTAGGACTCAAAGACTATCTATACATATAACTCCAAACCATCTCTACATGGGACTCCAAGACCATCTATACATAGGACTCCAAGACTATCTTTACATAGGACTCCAAGACTATCTTTACATAGGACTCCAAGACCATCTATACATAGGACTCCAAGACTATCTATACATAGGACTCCAAGACTATCTTTACATAGGACTCAAACACTATCTATACATAGGACTCCAAGAGATATAAAAAATATTTTGTTCCCCACTCTGTCAGAATTTACCAGGGTGATACCCAATGTCCCCTTCAAGCTGCACGGCCGCGCAGCTATCTCAGAGACGCCGCGCAGCAGTATTGAGTATCGCGCAGCAAATTTCTAAGTGTATGTTTGTATTTGTGAGCTGTAAAATTTTGCATACAAAAAATCGACGTTGTAAAACTTTGCACACAACTGTATGATTTTGCACACGAACCAGCAAACGTTAGAGGGAACATTTCACTGATACCTAGGTGTTTACCAAGACTAAATTATCACTAATTACGTCATTACTGTCACCAAGGGAAACATCTGCGCCCGCTGCCCCCCCCCCTTCCTGTATTGATTGAATAAAAAAAATTTTTAGACAAAAATAGACAAATAATGTACTAACGTAAAGAGAAAATAAAGAGAAAGTAACTAAGCTGATGCCCTGTCCGTTCGTTCACCATACAAATACGCTACAGTAAATTAAAACTACATTAAAACATTACTAAAAAATGTTTGCCCTCCGCTGGAAAGTTAATCGATTTTTTGCCCCCCCTCCCCCGCCTAGAAAGTTTTCTGCGGGCGCCCATGAAGGGAAATCATTTTTTACTTTAATTTAATTTATTTGTTAGGGTGGGGGGGGGGGTATATGATGACTGATTTGTTTTCACTAGAGAAATAATTCAGATGTCTTGTGTTTGAATTGATCTACTTGTACAATGTTGCTTTGGTTAAAATATACATTCATGTATGTGCGGAAATGAATATGACCAATTTAATTATTTTAAAAAAAAAAACATTTCCACGAGTTGCATGTCTATTAATCATCTAATTGTATGAAAAGTTCTATTAATCATCTAATTGTATGAAAAGTTCTATTAATCATCTAATTGTATGAAAAGTTCTATTAATCATCTAATTGTATGAATAGTTCTATTAATCATCTAATTGTATGAATAGTTCTATTAATCATCTAATTGTATGAATAGTTCTATTAATCATCTAATTGTATGAATAGTTCTATTAATCATCTAATTGTATGAATAGTTCTATTAATCATCTAATTGTATGAATAGTTCTATTAATCATCTAATTGTATGAATAGTTCTATTAATCATCTAATTGTATGAATAGTTCTATTAATCATCTAATTGTATGAATAGTTCTATTAATCATCTAATTGTATGAATAGTTCTATTAATCATCTAATTGTATGAATAGTTCTATTAATCATCTAATTGTATGAATAGTTCTATTAATCATCTAATTGTATGAATAGTTCTATTAATCATCTAATTGTATGAATAGTTCTATTAATCATCTAATTGTATGAATAGTTCTATTAATCATCTAATTGTATGAATAGTTCTATTAATCATCTAATTGTATGAATAGTTCTATTAATCATCTAATTGTATGAATAGTTCTATTAATCATCTAATTGTATGAATAGTTCTATTAATCATCTAATTGTATGAATAGTTCTATTAATCATCTAATTGTATGAATAGTTCTATTAATCATCTAATTGTATGAATAGTTCTATTAATCATCTAATTGTATGAATAGTTCTATTAATCATCTAATTGTATGAATAGTTCTATTAATCATCTAATTGTATGAATAGTTCTATTAATCATCTAATTGTATGAATAGTTCTATTAATCATCTAATTGTATGAATAGTTCTATTAATCATCTAATTGTTTGAATAGTATTGTTACTTATTAAACTGAGTTTTGTACTGGATTAAATATGGTGTTGTTCTTACAAAACTTTGGAGATTTTCAATAGACCATTGAGCAGACGATCATCATTGTTAGCATAATATATGATATCATTTAAAGTGTTTTATGTTCCATGTTTGTATTGAAACGACACATGGAGCACATTAGCTCATAATTCTTATTCGGTAGTCCATAGATACGGAAATGCACTACAATAAGTTTCAGTGAGGTCAAAGGTTACAACTTTGGTAGGTAAAAGGTCGGAGTTTGGATAAGGTCAAAGGTTACAGGGAAAAAAAAAGAACTTTTCAGTCGTCCATGACGTCTATAATTCATTTTTTACGATTTAAAACCCATAGAACATCCAGTTAATAATGAAACCATTCAATTATTTAGAACCTCTTGAAGAAAATATCTTTTTTCTTTTTTAAAAATAATTGCAGAATGTTTTTTAGCTGATCTTGTTTACATTGTGAACAAACCCGATCAACATGTTTTTGTTTTTATACTAATTACCGAAACGTAGTAAGTTCAAAAACTGACAATCTGAAATTGAGCTTTTCGAGACATGACATTGAAACAAGATAGAGCCCGACATCAGCAGGCGTCGAACTTCCTCTTCTTTCCACCCGCTTACACTATTTCCCAATTATCCGCCAAGTCAGTCTCACAACACAACCCCGAAGAAGGAATTAGGGTTCAACAGTATTGCCATGGCGACCATGATGTTACTATTGTGTCCAGTAACTCATTTTCGGAAAAGTTCAAATCTAAATAAGGTAATCAGCTATTGGTATGCGGTGCATGAAGTGACGTGACTTCTTTTGTTTTCTTAAAGAAATAAGAAGGACTTAGTTTCTCTCTCTCTCTCTCTCTCTCTCTCTCTCTCTCTCTCTCTCTCTCTCTCTCTCTCTCTCTCTCTCACACACACACACACACACACACACACCCCCTCCCCCCCCCCCCCCCCCCCCCCTCTAGTGCCCCCCCCCCCCCACACACACTTTCTTACTTCTCTACTTTTCTATCCAGCTTGATGGTGGGGGAGGGGGGGATATCAAAGGTAACATAAAAAAAAGTCACTAGAAAAAAGTCACAGAAAAGCTTTTTATTGACCGTAATTTTATTTGTAAGTCTATGTAAATGTTTATGACAGACTAAATATCAGAAAATGGAACCAAAAGTCACAGAAATAAAAGTGATAGGAAGAAAATAACAAAATATGAATATCAGACGCATTGACATAGATATAAAGGCATGGATGAGTATAACATCAATTAATTAATAAATAAGACAGAAAATAAAACAAGGTATAAAATACAATCTTGATTTCTTTTGACTAGGACAGTCGTAAGTTTTGACTAGGACAGTCGTAAGTTTTGACTAGGACAGTCGTAAGTTTTGAATAGGACAGTCGTAAGTTTTGACTAGGACAGTCGTAAGTTTTGAATAGGACAGTCGTAAGTTTTGACTAGGACAGTCATAAGTTTTGACAAGGACAGTCGTTAGTTTTGACTAGGACAGTCGTAAGTTTTGACTAGGACAGTCGTAAGTTTTGACTAGGACAGTCGTAAGTTTTGACTAGGACAGTCGTAAGTTTTGACTAGGACAGTCGTAAGTTTTGACTAGGACAGTCGTAAGTTTTGACTAGAATAGTCGTAAGTTTTGACTAGGACAGTCGTAAGTTGACGCTGGTAGACTCTGGCAAGATAGGGGCAAACATGAATTTTGATATCGTTAGGTCCAACCCGGTACTGAGCCCATTGAGGTCATTGATGCTGTGTCTGGATTAGCTTATCACCAGACTAGTACACCAATCAGAGGCGTAGCGAGGGTGTTTGGCGCTCGGGGACAAGATCCATTTTAAAGCGCCCCCTTTTCTTTTTTTCAACTCTCAAGCCCATTATTTTCATCAATAAAATAATATCAAAGCACATTTTGGCGCCCCTAACTAGCTGGCTCCCGGGGACATCTGTCCCCCCCCTGCCACCCCCTCGCTACGCCTCTGACACCAATGCAATGCCGCTTGCTTCCATTGACTCCTTTCTTGTGTGAGATGTGTCGGTGAGATCGGAGGAAGATTCTTTTAAATCACACACGCACACACAACAAATAAAATAGAAACTCATGTCACACTGAGCAAGAATCAAATCACAATTCTTTTGGGCAGGGGCTTAATCTCTACGCAACTGCTTACTCTCTCTCTCTCTCTCTCTCTCTCTCTCTCTCTCTCTCTCTCTCTCTCTCTCTCTCTCTCTCTCTCTCTCTCTCTCTCTCTCTCTCTCTCCTTACTCAAAATAAAATAAATTATAATAAAAGATATAAACAAAAACACACTCTCTCTCTCTCTCTCTCTCTCTCTCTCTCTCTCTCTCTCTCTCTCTCTCTCTCTCTCTCTCTCTCTATCTCTCTCTCTCTCTCTCTCTCTCTCAAATTACCAAAATAAATAATTAATACGAAATAAGATATCGACAAAAAGGTGTATATTGTAGGACCACGAAAGTGACACCCTTTGAGATCCCCTATCATATTCTTGACAAATGAATGATTCAGCTCATTTTGTCGTGTCTTTTCAATACAGTAGTCCAGTTGTGCGGTGGAAGGGATAGTAGCAGACGGCTTGGCTGGCACATAGACAAAAAAAATATTTAAAAATGTTAGGGGGGTCGGTATTTTAAAAACATCTTGATCCGTCTGCAGGCCACCCTATCAAAATATGACCGGAAATTTGTACAAAATAAATTAGCTCAAATAAAAATTGTTCAAGGGGAAGTTTCTTCGAAATGGGGACCAAAAAAAAAACAAGCAAAATAATTTTTTATAAAAGTATTACATTTTCCTCTTTTCTCGCAAGCACATTCCCTTTAAACCGTTTTTTTTTTTTAAATCTTCATTTCACAAATTTAATTTTGAACAAACTGGATTTCCAAACCAATTTCTGTTCAAACTTTTTTCGTTTTAACAAAATTCTGACTAATAATTTTTTCCTTCTTACAAATTTCTTTCACAAATTACCGGATACGTTTCCGACCAGTTGCGCGTAAAATAAATTTTGTATATTTGCACCAGAATGCATTTTACATATTTAATGTCAAGTGTGCTGTAGCGTAACTCGATGGTGCCAGAGGGTTTCTGTTTCCCCGGCCCCAACAATTTTCTGGGCCGCAACATGTCAAAAGAAAAAAAAAGAGAGAGAAAGGAGTAAACATTAGTGGTTAATCAGTGATTTCAGCTTTGGAACGATAGTGTAAAATGATTCGACAGTTGTTGTTTTTACGCCACTTTAGTCGCCTTGGTGATGTAACATTGAGAGTTGCGCGCGCATACACATTGTGATTTCTTTTTTTTGAAACACGAAAATGGCAGCCTTCTAAAAATGTCGGCCTACATTTTTCATACGACTCATTAAATAAACACACCAGATCACGCAGTCATGTTTCCGGTCATGCAGAAACTGCGTCTGAGCAATTACCCATGCTACCAATGTGTCGACATGTTCCACATACATAAGAAAACAATTCGGTCTAAATCCTAATGTCATGACCTAACTGTCCTTACAACGTCGACGCTGCATTGAATGACGGACACAACATCGGATGGTTTCGTTTAGGTCACCGTACAAAGGGGTCACTTTGCACCACATTTTTAGACTAAATATATATATATATATATTTTTTTTTTCACAACCCTTGGCCTTGTCCACTTTTATGATGTTACTATAAATAGGTCCAATCAGGGGGAACAACAACACAATGAAGAACAGATATTTAAAAGACAGAACAGTTATGTTAGAGATTAAATGTTTATTTTGGTCAAACACGTTTTGGGGACACGGTATTGTTATCTAATTACAGCTATAATCTTATTGGCAATAGTTATCTTGTAAAACAATTATGTCCCAAAACTTGTCACCTACTTGTACTTAAATTAAGTTGGATTTGTTTGTTCGTCTTCTGCTTGTTACCCTTCTTCGGCAAATATTCGTCGAAGTTCCTGACATCCTAGGGAGCTGACATTATGTTCCCAACTTGGTCACGCTGTGCACATTGATGAATTCAGTTTGACTTTGAACTACACGATATTCTGTCTTTCTCCCAATATCTTTGCTATTGACTTGGGGGCCGATAAACAAACAACAGAAATCCAATATTTTAACCCTTAAAGTGCCACTGACGTCTCTCTTGATCATGGGCATCGATGAGACAGATTGATTTATGTACGATCGATGCACATGATAAGTTAAACAACTAAGCGAGGCACAACGTGGATTTATGTTGAACATGCAACATTGAGATTTCTGACGTTTCTTACAAGCTTTGATCCGATCAATGATCTACTTGTTTGTTTATAATAGGATAGGGATTGAACTAAGTCCCTGTAGAATTGTTGTTGTTGTTGTTGTTTTTTTTTTTTGTTGTTGTTGATTGTCTGTATTTCTACCGTAGACGTGCGCTCAACCCGTAAAAAGTGATGAACATTATCTGGTAAGATGTGGGATGATTCTAATTGTTCAATCAATTGAAGCGATGAATGTTAACAAATTGTGAATAATCTTGATAGGTCAATGGGTAGTAAGGGGCGTGGTTGAGATGGGAGGGGCCTGGATGAGATGGGAGGGGTGTGGTTGAGATGGGAGGGTTGCGGTTGAGATGGGAGGGGCCTGGATGAGATGGGAGGGGCCTGGTTCAGAAGGTAGGGGCGTGGTTGAGATGGGATGGGCCTGGTTGAGATGGGAGGGGCGTGGTTGGGATGTGATGGGAGGGTTGCGGTTGAGATGGGAGGAGCCTGGATGAGATGGGAGGGGCCTGGTTCAGAAGGTAGGGGCGTGGTTGAGATGGGATGGACCTGGTTGAGATGGGAGGGGTGTGGTTTGGATGGAAGGGTTGCGGTTGAGATGGGTGGGGCCTGGATGAGATGGGAGGAGCCTGGTTCAGAAGGGAGGGGTGTGGTTGAGATGGGATGGGCCTGGTTCAGAAGGGAGGGGCGTGGTTGGGATGGGGCTGGTTCAGAAGGGAGGGGCGTGGTTGGGATGGGCCTGGTTCAGAAGGGAGGGGCGTGGTTGAGATGGGAGGGGTGTGGTTGAGGTGTACGGGGAGTGGTTGAGATGAAAGGGACGTGGTTGTCATGGCAGGGGTCTGCTGAGATGGGAGGGGCGTGGTTTGGCTTCCTGCTGGGAGTATTGAGCTACACTGACTTTATTGAGAGCTTCGAACTCATAATTTATTTAAAATTGATCCGTTGTTAGTGTATTGTATTATTGTATTGTATTTTTGTATTGTATTATTGTATTGTATTTTTGTATTGAATTATAGTATTGAATTGTATTATATTATTGTATTATATTATTGTATTGTATTATTGCATTGTATTATATTATTGTATTATATTATTATATTGCATTGTATTATATTATTATATTGTATTGTATTATTGCATTGTATTATAGTATTGTATTGTATTATTGTATTGTATTATTATATTGTATTCTATTATTGTATTGTATTGTCTTCTAAAGAAGTCGTTTAACCAAAACGTCCGTTCATTGCCTTGTCTTTTATTCTCAAGCTTAAACTTAACATCTTGTTCCACGATTGTGCTACACATAATCTACAACATAACAAACTAATATTAACAGTGGTCGACTTTTTAAGACTGTATTCGTCAAGGTAACGTCTGGACATCATCAGATTGGACAATGAATTATTTATTTTAATTAGCATTAACGAGGCCTATTCATTGTATACGATATGGATCAAATGCTAAGTACCATCAGTTTGGCCTATACATTGTATACGAGATGGATCAAATGCTAAGTACCCCCAGTTTACAATACCCTATTAACCACCGACATGTTTCGGATGCACCGAGTTAAATAAAAATGATAATGTGGCGTAACTTTGGAGTGCCTATGGGGGGGGGGGGCGTTTCTCCCTGACACTGGTCATTAACTTTTTAAATTGCAATTAACAAAAAATTCAAAAGAGACGCACACAATTTTTTTAAAAATAAGTACGAAAATAAATTAAACGAAAAGATGAAAATAGATTGTTAAGTCATTTACTATAATATGATTAATTAGTGAATTTAATACAATGTGGTGTATGAGTGCATTTACTATAACAACTTGTTTATGAGTGGATTTACTATGAAGTATATGAGTTTATTTGGTAAAATTAAGGTATATCAGTGCATTTACTAAAATAAGGTACTGGCATATCGGTGCATTTGCTACAATAAGGTATATGGGTCCATAAACTACAATAGCGTGTATGTGTGCATTTACTTTAATAAGTTGAATTCAATTTCGGCCACGTTTAGCTCTCTTATTTTCTACCTTTCCCAGTGGTTCTCAAACTTTTCAGGATTTTTAATTTTTTTTTTTTAATTGTTTTTTTTGCTTGACCGTCTTTTACAATTGTTTTGATTGTTCGCGGACCCTATGAACATATGTTACCAAAACATTTTTTTACAAACAATTATTGAATCAGAAAATTGCAAATCTTAGTCATCAAATCTATATTCCATGGGATGGCTGCTTCTGATTTTATCGACCCAATTCTTCAAGGTTTGGCTTTGTTTTTGCCAGTGCAACTCTCGTGTCATAGTTCACGTCTGTTTCGAGATTTTGTTTTGATCTCAAGTTATAGGGTGGTAAAAGTAGTCTCACTCACATCGGTTGCAAATGGAATCAGCAAACTTAGAGCCATCTTAGCAACATCGGTACAGGACTGCGCCATTTCAATCACTAAAAAACATCTCGCGGTAAACATGTTTTGCGTCCCCATTACTTTTCAAATGGATAAACTGTTATTGAATTAAATTGTCGTCCGAAGTCAGATCACAAATGAAGAGCACAAACGTCTTGTTGATAATCGATAATATTTTTCAATTTCTTGTAGGTGAGGAAAATAATGAGAAATTTCTTCACTAAGAATTGATCAATATTGTTACAGCATCGTAAAGATATCGTCATCGACTTAAACCTCATTTATTTTCATATTATCATCAAAGTAGGTGTTTAGCTGTAGACATGGGGTAAAGTTCTTCTTCTCTAATTTTGCATGCCATAGTTCGAGATTCATTGTAAAAGCTGTCAACTTAGCGGCAACTAAGCACATAAGCGGAAGTGCCTTCGGTACACACGCCAATGACATTTTCCCATTTGATACCACGCGCCTCAAAGAATCCGGCCACTTTGTCAAATATTTCTTTTGCTGTTGTTTAGCAAAACAAAAAATCATCTTCTAGTTTCTTGTCATATACATCTCGTACGTAGACGCAAAGTTGGACTCAGTTGGCGACATCCATCATTTCATCAAGCTGGATCACAAAGAAGTTGAAAATTGAATTCTGAATCTTCGAGACCAACTCTTACAACATGTTAGCAGACATCTCCCCTATTTGCCTCCGAGCAGTATCGTTGAACAGGGAAACCAGCTTTAGTTTCCCAAGTTCAGAACTTCCCGCAGCACTTTCGATAGATTTCTTTAGGCATTTTTATATAGCGCTTACCTTAAAGCTCTAAGCGCTTTACAATTATTAAAAACATGTAAACTAAGTAAAATAAAAATGAGACACTAGGATAGTAACTACTATACTATAGAAACAATTAAAATGGCTATAAAACCAGGACACTTTGGCACGTTTTGGCCTATACTACAGGATCAACCCGAGACAAAAAATGAGGCAGGGCAAGGAGGGTGCATCACAGGTCATAGGCGGACCTAAACAGATGGGTTTTAAGGGGCTTTTTGAAAGTGGACGAGGTTTCACAATGACGGATATGGAAGGGGAGCTGTTTCCAGAACGTGGGCCCATGGAAGTAGAAGGAGCGTTCACCGATGGTCTTAGTTTTGGTTCTTGGGATTGAGAGGGTTCTATTGTCAATGGAAGAGCGTATTTGTCTTGTGGGTATGTAAGGAAGCAACAGTTCAGAGAGATAGACAGGAAAGTGAGGGTCAGTGAACGAGTTGAAGCATAGATTGGCAGACTTGTACTTGATGCGAGAGGATATTGGAAGCCAGTGCAGTTGCCGCATGTGTGGTTGAAGGTGGTCATGTTTCTTTGATTTAAAAATGAGTCTGCATGCTGAGTTCTGTGGCTTCTGAAGTTTGTCTATGTGGTGTTGAGGAATGCCTGCGAGAAGAGTGTTACAGTAGTCAAATTTTGAAAGAATGATTGAAGAGACGAGAGTTTTTGTGAAATCAAAGGAGAGGAGGTGTCTAATGGTGCTGATTTTTCTAATTCCGTTATATGCTGATCTGCATATATTCGTGACATGTTTGTCCATGGAGAGGGTGTCTGTAAGCGTGACTCCAAGGTTTCTGACAGAGGAAGAGAGTGTGATGTCAGAGTTGCCAATAGATATAGAAGAAGGAGCGGATGGAGGGAGAGGTTTGTTTTGAGAGTGGATGAGAAGGATTTCCGTTTTATCATCATTTAGCTTCAGTTTGTTGCAAGTCATCCAACGCTTTACATCGTCCACGCACTCCTGTATGCGAAGGATTGTGGCATCAAGTTGATCAGGAAAGCAAGAGTCACTGATTTGAGTGTCATCAGCAAAGGATTGACTGGAAACTGAGAGGTGGCTAATGAGAGATGATAGAGGTTTAGTGTAGAGGATGAAAAGGACCGGCCCAAGGACCGATCCTTGAGGAACTCCAATAGACAGGGCTGAAGGTTGGGAAGAGTGGTTGGAAATAGAGACTTTTTGAGTTCTGTCAGAAAGATATGATTGAAACCAATTTAAAGCTGAGCCATGTAAGTCCGAAAGAAAGATGAAGGCGGTCAAGAAGAGACTGGTGGTCAATGGTATCAAATGCAGCAGAGAGATTAGTGAGAATAGAGAGTTTGCCATCGTCCATCGCGCGCAGGAGGTCGCTCATGACTCGGACCAGTGCTGTTTCTATGCTATGACCAAGTCGGTAGGCGGACTGAGAGGAAGGATAGAGATTGCGAGAATGAAGATAGTCAGAGAGCTGAGAGAGTATGAGTTTTCTATGATTTTTGAGAGAAAGGAGAGGTTGCTGACGGGGCGGTAATTCTTGAGTGTGTTTGGATCAAGTGAGGGTTTCTTTAGGAGTGGCAGGACTATCGACCGTTTAAAAATGGGAGGGAAGATGCCAGAGAGAATCGAAGAATTTATGATGGAGGTGAGTGCTGGGAGGAGGACGTCAAGGCATTCTACAAGCAGTGGGACGGGGATCGAGGGCACAAGACTTGGGAGCAGACCTGATGATGACTCGCCTCACCTCATCCTCAGTCACAGGCAGGAATCTATCAAATGATTCTGTCTGACTAACGTCCCCCGAGAACGGTGAGGAAGGTGTAGGGGTCGCACTGTCTAGCTCCTCCCTGATCGTTTGCACCCTGGCAAAGGCGTCAGGGAGTTGATCTGGTGCAATGTCGGTAGGGAGGGTGAAATTCTTGCTGTTGCCAAGAAGACGGTGACTAGCGCTGAACAGCGCCTTGGTTGATGAACATGAGTCGACCTTTGAGCTCCAGTAGTCATCCTTTGCCTTCTGTACAATCTCTGCCACCGCCTCCTTCACTGTCCAAAAGATCTGTCTGTCGACACTCAGTCCAGTCTTTACCCAGCGTCTTTCAGCGCGTCTTCGCTCGAGTTTTGCAAGACGGAGTTGGTCACTAACGCCTGCATACCATGCCGACGATGCTGTGGGGTTTCTTGCAGGCAGCTATTTTCCTTAAAACCTCAGACTCTTCTAGACAAGCTTTGATGTTCTGCGACATCAATCCTGGATGTATGCAATAGTTCGGCTTCATGTTTAAAGCAGTTGCCATCTTTGTTTAATGAGATGGGAGGCTAGGCATAAAATAGATGGAGATGATAGACTGCTAGGCATAAGAAATATGGATATGATAGGCTGCTAGGCATAATAAATATGGAGATGATAGGCTGTTTAAGATCTGTCGAGATTAGATAGTAACTGACACGCCAGCTGTTGGAGATCTGAGAGATTAGATAGTAATTGACATGCCGACTGTTGGAGATCTGATAGATAAGATAGTAACTGACACGCCGATTTTGGAGATCTGAGAGATAATAGTAACTATCAGGCTCGCAGTTGGAGATCTGAGAGGACCGCGGAACCCAGTTTGAGAAAAAGCGCATTAAACAATGTTGAAACGTAGAATATTACCCTGGGGGGAGGAGGTTAAATTAAATATAACAACTAATGTGTTTGACTACGGGGTGGGTAATTAAATATAACAACTAATGTGTTTAACAGCGGTGGTGGTTAATTAAATATAATGACTAATGCTAATGCTAACTCATATTTTATGTTTAAGTGTAACATAAGAAATGTCGAAACACTTTTCCTGTTATCTAAATTGAATTTTTTAGTTAATTAACGGCCATAAATTCAGTTCAACGAAAACAAGTAAATATTGAAGAGTGACGTACAAAAATTGTTTAAATAAATTACTTGAATGAAGCTCTTGTTTGTAAATGATGCTTCCTGCTAACCTGTTGGGTGTCAGTAGTGTAGAAGAACTGATATGTCAACAGGTGTAGAAGAACTGACATGTCAGCAGGTGTAGAAGAACTGACATGTCAGCAGGTGTAGAAGAACTGACATGTCAGCAGGTGTAGAAGAACTGTCATGTCAGCAGGTGTAGAAGAACTGACATGTCAGCAGATGTACAAGAACTGATTTGTCAGCAGGTGTAGTAGAACTGACATGTCAGCAGATGTAGAAGAACTAATATGTCAGCAGATGTAGAAGAACTGACATGTCACCAGATGTACAAGAACTGATATGTCAGCAGGTGTACAAGAACTGACATGTCAGCAGATGTAGAAGATCTGACATGTCAGCAGATGTAGAAGAACTAATATGTCAGCAGATGTAGAAGAACTGACATGTCACCAGATGTACAAGAACTGATATGTCAGCAGGTGTACAAGAACTGACATGTCAGCAGATGTAGAAGATCTGATATGTCAGCAGGTGTAGAAGAACTGATACTTGAGCATCCAACATAAAACAAGCCGTGGTAATAGACGGGCGTTGTCTCTAATTCATCTGTGTCATTTTGTGATGGTCATCCCAAAGCAAGGTTTCACGATAGTGGCTCTTTTAAAATGAACTGAGGCCACGCCAAACACCCTGACTGAGGCCATGTCAATCACCCTGGCTGAGGACATGTCAATCACCCTGTCTAAGACCATGGCAATCACCCTGGCTGAGGCCATGTCAAACACCCTGGCTGAGGTCATGTCATTCACCCTGGCTGAGGCCATGTCAAACACCCTGGCTGAGGCCATGTCATTCACCCTGGCTGAGGCCATGTCAAACACCCTGGCTGAGGTCATGTCATTCACCCTGGCTGAGGCCATGTCAAACACCATGGCTGAGGTCATGTCATTCACCCTGGCTGAGGCCATGTCAAACACCCTGGCTGAGGCCATGTCAAACACCCTGTCTGAGGCCATGTCAAACACCCTGGCTGAGGCCATGTCAATCACCCTGGCTGAGGCCATGTCAATCACCCTGGCCTTTTGTTTAGAAACTGCCAAATAATTGAGCCCAGCTCCCGGTACATGTCAAATTGACCACTGCATGGGTTTCCAAAAGAACCCGACCCTCTTAATGACAGTCCTTTTCCCAAAAGACACGACCAACGCAGTTCTACAGTAGTCTAAATCTGAAACGTGTATCTCGTGTCAACATTCCCAGCTGACCTTCGCCTTACAAACACAGCCAAATATATCGCGTTGATTCATATATGTTTTCACTCATACAACTGTGCATTTGCATAATTTTCTTCATCTGATTTAAGTGAACGCATTCCATATCCCTGCTGTTTATCACCGACGTGGCGCACAGCTCATCTGCTGACAGCGACTACCCGCACGGCATAACCAAAGACGCAGAATGATAGTGCCCCCGAATAAACATGACCCGTGACCTTTCCATATCAACACCGCACCGATGAGCAAACACTCGGCCCGCCCATATTTAGCCTACCTCCTCATTCATGTATGAAAGAAATTTGGGTACTTTTTAAAAAATGAAGGGAAAAAAATGATATCAAAAGGCAAAGAACATAAATAGGATTTACACAAAAAACAAAAATTATCTTGACATTCTTCAGTAAACAAATCTAAAGAACATAGGTGTTAGTCAAGTTTTGAAATGAAATGTTTCCCCGACACATTGCGCACGAAACAAAAAAGTCAGACTCGAAGTTATCACTCAAGCCGGGGGGGGGGGGGGGGGGGGGGGTTTTCGTGTTTTTATTTATTTCAGGTTTTTTCAGGGTGGGGAGGGGGGCAAAAACTTGGTCGGTTCGTTAAGTTGTTTATTACTGGAGGCGCCACAGAACATAGCAATTTAAATAAAATATGCAAATTCAGGGGTGGGGGAGGATAAATGCCCCCACCCTGCCCTACCCAAATGACGTCCCTGCACTCAAGCTGCCTCCAAGAAGTTTTTCCCCTTGACTCTTTAAAATGTCTCTCATCCCGTTCAAATGTGTATTCCGGTCAGTGGCGTATACAAACACAAAATTAAAAATTAATGAAATAGGGTTAGTGCCACCAAGGGGAGGGCCAACATTTTAAAAACAAAATTATGCATTTTTGCCCAAAATGCCTCCCCCTCCCTACAATTAAAAAAAATTCCGTCTGGACCTCCCTCCTCAATTCCTACGCCACTGATTCCGGTACTCTTAGTTTACTTAACAGTACGCACACGAAAAACATACAATAATACCGCATCAAACCTACTAATACTCAGTCATCAAAACCTACTGCTACTACGTCATCAAAACATACTGCTACTACGTCATCAAAACATACTGCTACTACGTCATCAAAACATACTGCTACTACGTCATCAAAACATACTGAAACTACGTCATCAAAACCTACTGCTACTACGTCATCAAAACCTGCTGCTACTACGTCATCAAAACCTACTGCTAAGCAATTAAGAAATCAACACGGAGATCTCGCAGTTTTTATTTTTCTTCTTCTTAGCGGTTCCCAATCCCAATGGAGCATAGGCCATCCACAATACTTTCCCATCTGTCTCTGTCCTGGGCTATCTTTGCTAGTTCAGCCCAATGGAGCAATGGCCATCCACGATACTTACCCATCTGTCTCTGTCCTGGGCTATCTTTGCTAGTTCAGCCCAATGGAGCATAGGCCATCCACGATACTTTCCCATCTGTCTCTGTCCTGGGCTATCTTTGCTAGTTCAGCCCAATGGAGCAATGGCCATCCACGATACTTTCCCATCTGTCTCTGTCCTGGGCTATCTTTGCTAGTTCAGCCCAATGGAGCAATGGCCATCCACGATACTTTTCCATCTGTCTCTGTCCATCTGTCTCTGTCCTGGTCTATCTTTGCTAGTTCAGCCCAATGGAGCATAGGCCACCCACAATACTTTCCCATCTGTCTCTGTCCTGGGCTATCTTTGCTAGTTCAGCCCAATGGAGCAATGGCCATCCACAATACTTTCCCATCTGTCTCTGTCCTGGGCTATCTTTGCTAGTTCAGCCCAATGGAGCAATGGCCATCCACAATACTTTTCCATCTGTCTCTGTCCTGGGCTATCTTTGCTAGTTCAGCTCTATGGAGCATAGGCCATCCACAATACTTTCCCATCTCTCTCTGTCCTGGGCTATCTTTGCTAGTTCAGCCCAATAGAGCATAGGCCATCAACAATACTTTTCCATCTGTGCCAGTCCAGGGCTATCTTTGCTAGTTCAGCCCAGCTTTTCTTCATCTTCTTCACCTCAGTCTCTACTCCCCTCTTCCATGTGGCACTTGGTCTTCCTCTTTTCCTGGTACCTTGAGGATTTCAGTTTAGGGCATGTCTTGTGATGTCAGTGCTTGGTTGCCTTAATGTGTCCCCTATCCATCTCCATTTTCTCATTTTTATCTCCGTTTCCGCCTTTCTCCCAAAGGACAGTATTAAAAATTTTGTTTTTATTTTTACTGTTTAAGAAATAATTATGTGGATAACAACACGATAATCAAACGTTGTTGAAAGACAGAGAAATAGAAGTGTCTACATCTTGTGTGATGTTTAACCTTAGAATTAAGCACTTAAGTATTCTTGTTGGTTGCGCACCTTTCGCAAATAAAACAGCGCCTTTTCAAAATGTAGCGCCAAACACATAAAACGTAAAATTAAAAGTTAAACTGACAATAACCCGAAGAAACACTGAGATTTATATGTGTTTCGGTCTTTTGTCATCTTCGGATCTACTTAGACTTTACTAGAGTAAAAGAGAGTCATCAGGCAAAATGTTAATGTCATTAAGGCGTTTTGAGTTGTTGTTCTTGAGATGTGATCAGTGAGCCAGTTAGTGGTATTTAGCCTGGTATGTCAGTAGATTTCTAAAAGCACTGAGTTTGAAAAGGGAATCAACCAAATTAGAATTAAAAGCAACAATGTTCATCGAACGAAGCAGACATTCCAAAGATAAACCCAACAAAAATAAAAACAACACTAATCACGAAAAAAATCATAAATAGTCAGGTAAACATACTTAAAACTTTGGACATTTGATGACACTGAAAATTTAGAAGCTGATTTTTTAGTGCTGGCCTAGAGTTTAAGAGGAATCATGGGAAATGTCAACTTCACAAGGGTTGTTGTTCTTGAGATCAGCTGATGGTAGTGGGCTTCTATTGATATAAATAGAGAGTGACAGTTTATTCATTTCCAGTGGGGCTGGGTAGAGACAATTTTGTTTATATGTGATAAAAGGGAGTGTGCATTGAACTAACTGAACTTACCATAAAAATAAAGTTCATTAGCATTGTGCTATTGATACAGCAAAATGTATTTGAGCATTTTGACGAACCCCCCCCCCCAACCCAAAACAAAAAAAGAAAACCAAAACAAAGAAAACCAAAACAAACCAAAAACTCACCACTCTCATCTGAACCAAGACCAAAATGTTCACTTCTCTGTCACTCAGATACAATGAACAAGATGAGAAAAGTATTGACAGTAAAACAGATATTTTATCACTTCCTTGGTTTAATCTGGGTCAACTTGACATGATTGAGATTGTTTAGATTTGCCCTATCTGTAGTTATCATGATCACAAACTGGCTAATTATGGCCAACCTTTGTTTAGCTCATTGAATGCATTATATACTGTACGTGGGTAATGTGCTAAAGTCACTTGTACTTAGTTTCTGGGTGATGTGCTATTGTCACTTGTCCTTAGTTTCTGGGTGATGTGCTAAAGTCACTTTTCATGCTTTAGTCACTTGTCCTTATATTCTGGGTGATGTGCTAAAGTCACTTGTCCTTAGTTTCTGGGTGATGTGCTAAAGTCACTTGTCCTTAGTTTCTGGGTGATGTGCTAAAGTCACTTGTCCTTAGTTTCTGGGTGATGTGCTAAAGTCACTTGACCTTGTCCTTAGTTTCTGGGTGATGTGCTAAAGTCACTTGTCCTTGATCTTAGTTTCTGGGTGATGTGCTAAAGTCACTTGTCCTTGTCCTTAGTTTCTGGGTGATGTGCTAAAGTCACTTGTCCTTGTCCTTAGTTTCTGGGTGATGTGCTAAAGTCACTTGTCCTTGTCCTTAGTTTCTGGGTGATGTGCTAAAGTCACTTGTCCTTGTCCTTAGTTTCTGGGTGATGTGCTAAAGTCACTTGTCCTTGTCCTTAGTTTCTGGGTGATGTGCTAAAGTCACTTGTCCTTGTCCTTAGTTTCTGGGTGATGTGCTAAAGTCACTTGTCCTTGTCCTTAGTTTCTGGGTGATGTGCTAAAGTCACTTGTCCTTGTCCTTAGTTTCTGGGTGATGTGCTAAAGTCACTTGTCCTTGTCCTTAGTTTCTGGGTGATGTGCTAAAGTCACTTGTCCTTGTCCTTAGTTTCTGGGTGATGTGCTAAAGTCACTTGTCCTTGTCCTTAGTTTCTGGGTGATGTGCTAAAGTCACTTGTCCTTGTCCTTAGTTTCTGGGTGATGTGCTAAAGTCACTTGTCCTTGTCCTTAGTTTCTGGGTGATGTGCTAAAGTCACTTGTCCTTGTCCTTAGTTTCTGGGTGATGTGCTAAAGTCACTTGTCCTTGTCCTTAGTTTCTGGGTGATGTGCTAAAGTCACTTGTCCTTGTCCTTAGTTTCTGGGTGATGTGCTAAAGTCACTTGTCCTTGTCCTTAGTTTCTGGGTGATGTGCTAAAGTCACTTGTCCTTGTCCTTAGTTTCTGGGTGATGTGCTAAAGTCACTTGTCCTTGTCCTTAGTTTCTGGGTGATGTGCTAAAGTCACTTGTCCTTGTCCTTAGTTTCTGGGTGATGTGCTAAAGTCACTTGTCCTTGATCTTAGTTTCTGGGTGATGTGCTAAAGTCACTTGTCCTTGTCCTTAGTTTCTGGGTGATGTGCTAAAGTCAATTGTCCTTGATCTTAGTTTCTGGGTGATGTGCTAAAGTCACTTGTCCTTGTCCTTAGTTTCTGGGTGATGTGCCTAAGTCAATTGTCCTTGATCTTAGTTTCTGGGTGATGTGCCTAAGTCACTTGTCCTTGTCCTTAGTTTCTGGGTCCTGGTAATGTTTGGAAATTCTTTTAATCTGCTCCTCAAGTTTGCCAGTTTCAGTTTTGATGATATCTGGCTGAGTTGTCTCTCCTGCATCTTCTGTCAGATTCTTAATTTCCTTGGTCAGCTGGTCAAGCTGTGAAAAGAACAACAGCAATGAAATCTGACCACCAACAGAAATCTGACCAGCAATGAAATCTGACCAACAGAAATCTTATTCTTGAGGGTGGGGGGGGGAGGGGCAATGGAGTCTGATGGAGATTTAATGGATCAAATGTTCTTAAACAAAATCAAACAAAAAATTTGTTCTGACCTTATCCAAGTCTTTGAGGGACACCTGCCCAGAGCCTCTCTCAGCTGGCTTAGGCTGAGAATGGAAACATTGCATTTGTCAAATATCACATAATAGCCTTCTAGATACATGAACCACATAATAGACTACTATATCCATGGGTTACATAAAAAATACAATCTTATATTAAACAGATATTAACATATAAGCCACTGCTGGCAAGAAAAAGAAAAGAAGTCCACAGCTGAATGAGAACTTTTTACATTTGAATTGGCTTAACAAATCAACTGGTTAATTTACAGGTTAAAACATTGACCGGGCTAAACTACTTACCTGAGTTGGATCTGGTTTCCAACCAATGAAATTAACGACTTGAAATGTTGCCGGGATTCCCTTGTCGTTGCCGTACATTTCTGTGTCCAAATTGGTCAGAAATGTATCATTAGTAGACAAGATTATTTGAAAATATTCACTCCTAGAGCCAAGTTAAAATTCCCCCAAAACACTTTGACTAATTTATTGTTAAGTTACTGCTTGCCAATTGAAGGAATGATGGCCAAATCATTTTAGAAACATGAAAATTAAATGAAAAGAATCTGCTGTCTGTACTGTGCTACTAGTGTCCCATCTAGAGAGCATTCCACACTGTCTGCCCTGTCATACTAGTGTCTCCTCTAGTTAGTCTTACATTGGACTAATGACAGTCTCTCAAAATAGTTTAATAATAGATTTAGAGGAACTTGACTTCATCTCTTCTTCTTCTTCTTCTTATATTTGAGGGGCCCACGATCAATTTGTTGATCATTCTGGCTCCTGGTTTTAATTCAGAGTTTTCCTTCTCTTAGATGGGTTGCGGTCCAAGGCTAACGAGTCCCATCCACCCGGGGTGCTTGGGATGGCTTTGATGGGGATTGCACTCCGGACCAACGGCTATTTGGTTTGAGACAGTTTAGACCACTCATCTACACCCCATATCAAGTTGACCCAATTTCTTTTTGTATCTCTTATACTGCTCAGAGTCTATTTATTCATATCTAGGAATGCTACCCATGGTGAGTTCAACTGCTTGAAAATTTGTCTCTGGAAGAGTTCAACTCTACAGCAATACTTGTGTGTTCCTTGCCACTCACTTCCTAACACTATTAATTAAGTTAGAAAATGGCAAGTGCTACGGCATTTAAAGAAACACTAGTTAGAGCATTAGATCGATGTGACATTGTTTTATTAATTTTATAACAGATCACCAGCACTAGATGTCATTAACATCACAACGGCCAACAAGAACAGCTTCACTGCTGCCAGCCACAATTCCTAGAGAATATTTAAAAATAAAACACAAAGATTTGGAGGTTCAGCTCCACCTTAATAAATGCGACCATGATGACCAGATGGACTGACCTTTGTAAATAAATGTGGCCCTGGTGACCAGATGGACTGACCTTTGTATATAAATGTGGCCCTGATGACCAGATGGACTGACCTTTGTAAATAAATGCGGCCCTGATGACCAGATGGACTGACCTTTGTAAATAAATGCGGCCCTGATGACCAGATGGACTGACCTTTGTAAATAAATGCAGCCCTGATGACCAGATGGACTCACCTTTGTAAATAAATTCAGCCCTGCTGACCAGGTGGACTGACCTTTGTAAATAAATGCGGCCCTGATGGCCAGACCTTTGTAAATAAATGAAACCCTTAAGACCAGATGAACTGACCTTTATAAATAGAAGCGGCCGCAAGTAGAGTATCACGATGTAGCTGGGGTTTACGATTCCATGAACAGTTATTTTCAGCCATTCCTGAAATCATTTCAGTCCTTAAAAACATGTGGAAAAACTGTGGCATTTATTTTTATTTTTTTCTATTCTAGTCCACCCTAAATTATTGTAACAGTCTTCTGATAATTGGAAAAAATCTTTAAGTTAAATTTGAGTGGTGAAAGTAAAACACATGAGATAACAAATAACATCCCACCTTTCTGGTCACACATAAGATAACAAATAACATCCCACCTTTCTGGTCACACATAACATAGCAAATAACATCTCACCTTTCTGTTCACACATAAGATAACAAATAACATCCCACCTTTCTGGTCACACATAAGATAACAAATAACATCTCACCTTTCAGGTTACACATAAGATAACAAATAACATCTCACCTTTCAGGTCACACATAAGATAACAAATAACATCTCACCTTTCAGGTCACACATAAGATAACAAATAACATCTCACCTTTCAGGTCACACATAAGATAACAAATAACATCTCACCTTTCAGGCCACACCTAAGATAACAAAAAACATCTCACCTTTCAGATCACACATAAGATAACAAATAACTTCTCACCTTTCAGGTCATACATGAGATAACAAATAACATCCCACCTTTCAGGTCACACATTAGATAACAAATAACATCTCACATTTCAGATCACACATAACATAACAAATAACATCTCACCTTTCAGGTCATACATGACATAACAAATAACATCTCACATTTCAGATCATGCATAATTTAACAAATAACATCCCACCTTTCAGATCACACATAAGATAACAAATAACATCTCACATTTCAGATCATACATAAAATACCAAATAACATCTCACCTTTCAGGTCATACATGAGTTCAAATGGGGACGGATAATTTATAGTGATGTTGTCTAGGTCCTAGAGTAAAAAAAAACCCCACCAAAATAAAAAAATCAATCAATCAAATCATCTCATTATACGGTGACACAACAGATCTCATTATACGGTGACACAACAGATCTCATTATACGGTGACACAACAGATCTCATTATACGGTGACACAACAGATCTCATTATACGGTGACACAACAGATCTCATTATACGGTGACACAACAGATCTCATTATACGGTGACACAACAGATCTCATTATACGGTGACACAACAGATCTCATTATACGGTGACACAACAGATCTCATTATACGGTGACACAACAGATCTCATTATACGGTGACACAACAGATCTCATTATACGGTGACACAACAGATCTCATTATACGGTGACACAACAGATCTCATTATACGGTGACACAACAGATCTCATTATACGGTGACACAACAGATCTCATTATACGGTGACACAACAGATCTCATTATACGGTGACACAACAGATCTCATTATACGGTGACACAACAGATCTCATTATACGGTGACACAACAGATCTCATTATACGGTGACACAACAGATCTCATTATACGGTGACACAACAGATCTCATTATACGGTGACACAACAGATCTCATTATACGGTGACACAACAGATCTCATTATACGGTGACACAACAGATCTCATTATACGGTGACACAACAGATCTCATTATACGGTGACACAACAGATCTCATTATACGGTGACACAACAGATCTCATTATACGGTGACACAACAGATCTCATTATACGGTGACACAACAGATCTCATTATACGGTGACACAACAGATCTCATTATACGGTGACACAACAGATCTCATTATACGGTGACACAACAGATCTCATAATACGGTGACACAACAGATCTCATTATACGGTGACACAACAGATCTCATTATACGGTGACACAACAGATCTCATTATACAGTGACACAAAAGATCTCATTATACGGTGACACAACAGATCTCATTATACGGTGACACAACAGATCTCATTATACGGTGACACAACAGATCTCATTATACAGTGACACAACTGATCTCATTATACGGTGACACAACAGATCTCATTATACGGTGACACAACAGATCTCATTATACGGTGACACAACAGATCTCATTATACGGTGACACAACAGATCTCATTATAGGGTGGCACAACAGATCTCATTATATGGAGACACAACAGATCTCATTATACAGTAACACAACAGATACCATTATACTGCGACATAACATATCATAATATCATTCAGAGGTTTCAACAATGAATGATCCCAACAAACCACATGCTTGTAGATATCAGTGTAGGGCAACTTTAGGATTTTGAACTTCTGCTGAAGTAATGTGAGTTAAACCTCTTTTCTTATTGTTTAAGTCATGTGAGTTAAACCTCTTGTCCTACTGCTTGTGAAGTCATGTGAGTTAAACCTCTTGTCCTACTGCTTGTGAGGTCATGTGAGTTAAACCTCTTGTCCTACTGCTTGTGAAGTCATGTGAGTTTAACCTCTTGTCCTACTGCTTGTGAAGTCATGTGAGTTTAACCTCTTGTCCTACTGCTTGTAAAGTCATGTGAGTCAAACCTCTTGTCTTATTGTTTGTGGTATTCATCTCCTCCATTATTTATTTTAAAATTATATGTCATGAAAAGAAAAACTGATTTGCAACTGCTAAAAACTGTATTATAATTTAATTCCTGAATTTGAGTGTTACTAAAAGTTACTTACTATAGTTAATAGTGTAAAGCCTGCTCTCGTCAGTAAATTACCAAGATCATTTACTGTTGTGAAAGGTGAAATATGGGGGGCAAATCCCTGAAATTACAAATGAATTAGGAGATGTCAAGTTAATGTTTCATATGTCATGTTAATGTTTCATATGTCAAAGAAAAGTTGATCACATATAACCGTAGGATTAAACTAAATCACACCAGTACTTTTGGCTCTTTTTATGGTATGGCTGTTTTTAGTTTTTTTCTCATTAAATCTAAATATTATTTTGTTGTAGATTTAAGAGTAACATACGAAAACATATATTGCTCAGCAACAAATGATCTACTATTTTTTTCATTGATTTCATTGAGAGGAAAGCTCTTTGTTGACACATGAATTAAAAATGTATCTTTTAAATTATCTAATGATAAAACCTGACTAATTCTTTCTGCTAAAGATTAAACCTGACCTACTCCCTTAGCTAGGGACAAAACCTGACCTACTCCTTAGCTAGGGACAAAACCTGACCTACTCCTTTAGCTAGGGACAAAACCTGACCTACTCCCTTAGCTAGGGACAAAACCTGACCTACTCCCTTAGCTAGGGACAAAACCTGACTTACCCCCTCTCTCTCCATTTCAGCTAACTGTAAGGAAACTCTCAGCTGATAGAGTGTTTCACCACCAAACATACTTCCTATTAGGCATCCATCATTCTTAAGGCAATACAGAATCTGAAAGATGTTGGTAGTTTAAAGACGAAACGGATCACTTTTGAATCAAAATTACCACTTCAGTCGCTATGCATAACTCTCACTCACATAGCATATGCTTTGCCTTGTTCCACAAGGATGTAACGATGCCAGTATCACAAGGATGTAACACTGCCAGTATCACAAGGATATAACGATGCCAGTAACACAAGGATATAACGATGCCAGTATCACAAGGATATAATGATGCCAGTATCACAAGGATATAATGATGCCAGTATCACAAGGATATAACGATGCCAGTATCACAAGTTTGGTAATGACATGGCTGCAGAAGATGCCGGAAAATTTCTAAGACAGAGCCCCAAAAAACAATTTGTCTGAAAGAGTTTGCTCCTTTATCCCTTGCCTTTCTTGGGGGGGGGGGGGCCAATCAAAAAGCAGGGATGAATTTATTTATTCCAGTAGCCTGACTTGCTGCTTTGTTGTTTGGGGG
>CAXITT010000188.1:310305-337611 GCA_964033795.1 Lymnaea stagnalis | reverse complement strand
ACTTGCTGCTTTGTTGTTTGGGGGGGGGGGGGGGCGCGGGCGCAGTGTGGTTGTGTTCAATCATGTGTTGTGCTTGACAATAGAATTCCTGTACTTCTGCTTGCCTTGTCCACCAAAGTGACCCATTCAGATTTTCTCATGATTTAAATGTTTAAAATAATACATCATATTATTATTATTATATGATCAGGAAGTTTTATACAAGATACTTTATCCCATCAAGAAAACATTATGAAAGCAATTATTATAATAAATTCAATTAAAAACTATATCATTTTTCAATGGAAAAGGAATTGGCCAATTGGATTTGCCTGAAAATAGGTGTAAGTTGAATTACCTTGCATAAAAAGTGTGCAAGAAAAACTACAGATTGAATAAACTAAGGGGAATAACTAGCTGAAAGCTTTAGAAAAAAAGATGTTGTTTTAGTTTAAAATGGGTTAGGGAACATTTGATTTACCTGTTTAAAACAGCCTGGAAGGTCATTGACCCAGTGCAGACTGAAACAAGACAAGTATTAACTCGTTAATGTTAGAAGTTTGAACATAACTTGGCGAATCTCTGTACTTTTTTTATTCACTTATTTTTGGAACACTTTGATTGTTAGAGAGTACTGAAAATCCTACAGATTACTACACATCAGTGAATCTCTGTAAACTCATTTTAATTAAAATAAAGAATTGAAAGATAATCCCGACCATAACAGCTTACCTTAAACTAGAGACAAACATATCAATAGAATTTTCCTTAAATGGTAGACACTCTTCATCCACAACCATTTTGTGTGTAGTCACCTCAGGTGATACAGCAGCTTGTTGCTAGTGAGAAAACCATCATTTATAACATAGCTAGTGAGACAATCATCATTTATAGCAATATAAAATGAGTAAAACAGAGTAGGGTTAAACCTGAAAAAAGAAACGCAACAAAACAACGAACATGTCGGCAGAAAGCCTTCATCAGCGAACAAAACAACAGAAAAAAAGGTTTAAAAATAAAAAATATCACTTTGCTTGGACGTAAGATCCGTGGGCAGCAAAAGAAACGTTCGTTGTTTTGTTGCGTTTCTTTTTCAGGTTTAGCCTTACTCTGTTTTACTCATTTTATATTGTGCTAACCTGATTGCAGTCTCTCCCCTTATTATCATTTATAGCATAGAGACACACTCTTTCTTAAAATTATATGTCATGTATTAAAAAGGAAAAAAAGCTAAGAGAAATTAATTTTAAAGTGATTTAGACCAAATGATCTAAAACAAAAAAAAATCTGTTTTAACTATTCTGGTTCATTTTTTATTAGACAAAAATTCAAAACTAAAAGGTCAGTTTTAGCACAGTTATGCCTAACAATTCTTGATCAAAATTTTTTATTACCCCCATGTGACTCTATAGTTACAGAAACTCTAGTTTTTGTCTCACCAGCAATGACGGGGAAAATTCACATTGATATATGGTGTCTATCCTATCCCTAAACAAGTTCTTGGTGACATGACCTCTGCCAGCACCTAAATCAACAACAACGCCAAAGTTCCTGGAAAAAAACAACAGATCAGTGAATGAATAACATTATCAGCTGTATTATCTGATCTGATTATGAAATGTGACAGAATTCTCCGGTTTGATTTTAAAATGTGACAGAGTTCTTTGATCTGATTATATTATATGATATTTTTCTTAGATTTGATTCTAAAATAAAATAAAGTGATAATTTTGTAAGGCTAGAAATTCATGAAACGCTAAGGGGGAAAAAAACTGAACTGACCTTTTAATGTCCCATATTCTTTCTGCTGTTCGATAGCCAAACTGTAGAAGGTCAAGTAAAAATTTTTTTATTCCAGTGAGAAAATTTCAAATCAGTTTCTAAGCTTATTCTCCTATTTTAGAACTTTTGATCAAGTGTTTTTCCCAAAAAATTTCCTTAAATTTGTTCATAATTAAAAGAATTAGATGATTTAATGGGTAAATGTAGAGACTGCTGTACCAATTATTATTAAAAACAAATTTCTTGTATGTATGCATATAGGTAACTTTTCCAATGTTAATTTTAACTAACCAATTTTATTTTAGGAAGGAGTTGACCTTTCAGATTAATTTTATAAGTTAGCCTTGGAGTAAAATAGGCTTTTTACAAAACATACAAAATAGAACATTAAATACAAATCTGTGGTTTTATTAAAATAGAAAATATAGACAGACCTCATCTTTAATGTAGTCATACACAGAAACATCTTCGCCATTTACTCCAAGGGCTGAACGTTCTCTTTGCAAAAGTTTAGCTTTTCTATCAAAAACATTCATAATTATATCTTGTGGCTTCGTGGTAAAATTTCTATGCAACAGAACATTTGATGTCATAAAAAAATCAGAATGTAAAACATTTCTTGACTTTTTTTTGCTTTGAGTTAAACATTTTGCTGATTTGATGTAGTTATGGAAATAACGTAAAAAAGTTTCAGTTTGAAAAAGTTTCTTGGTAAGAATCATTTTAGTCTCCATTCCTGATGCATTCAAAACCTCCAGGAAAAGGTTTTAATCACAGTGTCGTGTTATTGCATTGGTCAAGGAAGAAATGAGCAATAAAATCATTATGGACGCCTGTTGTTGAGTACCGGTATCTATGAAATTAATCACAAAAACATAAGTAATTAACCATAATCAATATTTACCATGCCGCAAGTAAATAATAATCCTAATTTATGGACTTGGTTTGCATATAACTCATACATTTATCTAAGACTAAGGATGAATCATCAAGAGGACATTAAAATAAATAACACACATTTTACACTCACACAGCATTATAGCTTAAGTATTATAATTATAGTATATAAAGCTTCAAAAATATTGTTTTAAAAAGTATTATTAAAACTATATAAATTAAAAGCTAATTGTGGACATGGCTTAACTTATCTTTAAAATGAAACATATTTTATCAAATCAGAAAAATTATAATATAATAACTATAAGAGAGTAAAAAAGGCAACATGACTAACGCTATTTACAAAATGATAATTTTTAATATAATTTACATTGATTATTGATATTAATATGATTATATAAACATTGTGACGCCTTTGGCTAGTGCAGGAGGGCACAAATTATGGCTAAAGCAGACTATTCTTGCCACGGCTTCATTTACAGGTTTATTTTACTTTAACTTTTTGGGGTTCAGGTTAGGTTTAGGGATAGGTTTAGGGTTCAGGTTAGGTTTAGAGATAGGTTTAGGGTTCAGGTTATGTTAGGTTTAGGGATAGGTTTAGATTTAGAGTTTTGTGATTTTTCACGCATTTTACACTTTACTTTAACTTTGACTTTGACTTACAGCACCGTAACTTACGGTTAATCCAGTTAATTCAGTTATTAAATTTTACTTATCTGCGCCTAGCTAAGACTAAGACCTATCCTAGTGTGTGGGCTATTGATCATTAGAGTTGTAGTGTCAATGCCAAACCCGTTCAGACATGTAATACTGTTAAAATTAAATCATAAAATTAAAAATACCAAAATTGTAAACAATAAATATTCTTGACCTCACCAACTAATTACGAAAGGAAAAGTAGCTTTAAAAACGGATGTTAAAGCTTGAGGTTGTTTGAATAAAGTGACTCCGTAAAAAAAAATGTTGAATACTCTCGTCAAAAAATAGGGGCTTGTTAGACTATATCTAAAATGATCCCAATTTATTTTTCTTTCAGATTAAAAAAACAACAAAACAAAACAGTTTATGAGGGTTTACTTATCCAATATCAACTCATACCAGGGTTTGAGAATTTTTTCACGGCAAGAGCCAAATATTAAATTTTGATCCCTAGAAACTAGTAGAGTTAGTAGTAGTAGTATCTAGCTACACCGAGAAATGTCAAAGAGCCGCATGCGGCTCGCGAGCCGTAGGTTCTTGACTCCTGCTGACTCATACACTTACAACAACATTAAAAGATTCGTAAAAATAGAATATTTTTTATTTTAAACTATTTAACAGAGGATTTTTAGGTTACCTTCGTCTCTCCCTCTTTAAAATTCAATTTTAAATTGACATTTCAACAATGTTTCACGTGATCATATAAATACTCGTTAGCAGCGTAGGGGTCGTTAGCAAATTACTTCACGCTCAGGGGGGAGGGGGTGGGTGGGTAAAAAATGTGTGGCGTCATAAAATATTTAAATCTAACATTTTCTAATTTAAAAAAAAAAGAATTATTCAATTAATTTTAAGAGTATTTATTTGAGGTCGAAATTGCCTCAAGTACTATAGATATCGTGAAACTCAGTGGCGGTCACCTTCTGCGCATATCGAAAAATGACGCACAAAACTGTTGTGGCCATTTTACATTTGGCTGGGGACGACTTCGTTGTTTTGGGTTTTACGTCATAGCTTTCTTAATCCAGGCCTGCACAACATACGGCCCGTGGGCCACAAGTGGCCCAGCACCCAATTTACAGCCCGCGAAGTAACGAAATATTCTTTATTCATATTATTTTCTTAATAGCTTCCCCACCGTCCTATTTCCTTTTGGCCCCTCACAAGTCCTTTCCTATTTTCCTTTGGTCCGCATAGGTTTTTCATAAAGTATTACGGCCCGCCTTACATTTTGAGTTGGGCAGGCCTGTATTAATCCATTATTGGAAAATGTTGAAGAATAAAATAAAATCTTAATTTAGATGTGAAAATTATATGTATGTTTTGATTTTTTTTAGGTGTGACGTGACACACGTCCATTAATTACGTCAACAAAATATGGGGGAGGGGGTTTGGAAATGTTTGACAGTAAATGTCATTGACAAGGGGGAGGGGTGAGGTTTACATTAGTTGACGTCAACAATCATGTTTTTCTATTAAAATTTTAATCTTAAAAATTGACAGGTTCTTACATTATTTTAAACAATTTAATGAGTGTAAATAAAAATTGTAATATTTTTAGGCTTTTAACAATATAAGAGTTATGTATTGTGTGTCTGTCTGTGCACTGCAGATGGCTGGTCAGAATGTTAGAACACTTTGTTAATGAAAGATAAGTCAAAAGTTGGAATCTCTTCACCTGTCATTTTTCTCTTAATCCGCTCCCTAGAATGATTAACACTTCGCTGTACACAGTGTTCAATTTTAAAAAAGACACCAACTCATCTGTGTTCAATAACAACTATGCCAACTCAAAGACAGAGAGAGCTTATGTCAATTATTGCTCACACAGACAATGCTTCTATTTTAAGTGCTGAATGGTTAGATAAGGATGATGTTGACTTGTCTGGATACATATCAGTTCCGCAAGATGAAAATTATAAATCAACCACTATAGACTATGCCCATCAGGGGCGTCATTTCAGGTTTTTTTCAGGGGAAAAAGGGGGGGGGGGCAAAAACCAAAATTTTTTTGGCTTGTTAAGTAGTTTATTACTCACCGATTTGCGAGCATTTATAATTAGAACTGAACAATAATGTACACAAGAGACTAGCAATAATTTTTTCAAACAATTTTATTAAAACAATTAACTTTTATGGAAAGAACAGATTACTTTCACAACAAAATTCTTAATATTAATATAGGAAAGTCAACAAAGGAATCAAAATTAACCAACTGACACCCGACAGTAGTTTCCCTTGAAGCATATGGACGGTATGGTACATGATAAGTTTTTAACTCAACTGGTTATTTATTAGCCAAAAGAAAAGGTATTATGAAAAAAAGTATGTTCTTTTCCCCTTCATTGTCCAAATGAACTAACCTAAAAAAATAAATCATATTTTGAAATTTGAATATATGATGGGAAATCAGTCAGCTGTTTCTAGAAATATTGCAATAATTCAGCCATTTCTAGATATATCATTTTAATTCAGCCATTTCTAGAAATATCGCTATAATTCAGCCATTTCTAGAAATATCACTATAATTCATGCGATGTGTCACTGGAATGTAATACAGATAAAATGTTAAAGACATAAAACAAAGAAATACTCATCTTTTTATCATATAGTAAAACAAGCAAAAATTAGTTTAGTAATTGAAATTACAGGGTAACCAAGAAATGTGATTGGTGTGCAACCGCTTAAAAATACCTGGTCGCTCAATATTTTAATTGAACAATGATCTTTCAATTATCATTTAAAGCCTGCTTGTTCATAAGCCGACCCACCTTTTTTTGGACAGGAAGTCTGAAAAGTGTGCAATCTGCTCACAGCAGCCCCAATAAAATATAATGGCAGTGTTAGCAATATAGTAAAACATATAATGGTGGAAGTGACTGAATGGTTGAAAACAAAATTCGTACAACATTTAACTTTATTTTATTTCAAGAAAAAAATAAATCAAACAAAAAAGTTAACATTTATAGAATTCTGAAAATGTGTAGTAAAAAATAACACTTAAAAGTTAGTTAAATAAATATATCATCTTATTAGACTCGTATACTGCAGGTCTTTCATTTACTTCGTGGTTGTGTGCCAATTCTTATGCCTGGGCCACTAAACCTACTTGACCCGTGTACTGAGACTGAGTGCGCACCACATAAAGTAATATTGGTTTAACCATGTCCTCAGTTTCAAATATTGCAAGAAGTTAATGGATTTTGACATTGTTTTAAAATAAATCTATTTCCTTAATTCGTGTTGTATTACTTGTTTTAATAATGTTATGGACAATATAAACAGATTGTTACACACGGTCATGGCATTTTGGGTCTAGTTTTCCAACAAAATTACTAGTTTGCAGCATCATGGATTGTATTAAACATGATACTATTTGATAAGTGGTGTTTTCCAACAAAATTAATAGTTTGCATTATCGTGGATCATATTAAACACAATACTATTTGATCAGTGGAGATATTTATTATTTAAAGCTTCTGATGAAGTATTCCAATCTTGTAAAGAGTATGGTAGACTGGGACCTTGGCAAGATACAACAACCCGGAGGAAATTATTCAAATCTCATATGACCCGCTCATGAGCTGACCACTTCACTTTTTCCCCTGAAAAATATTCCCCAATCAGTCCGCTGTAGTACGATTATATGCGGTAGATTTATTTCCAACATAATTAATGCATGGCAAAACACTGACCAGGCACTTTGTAGGCTAATCATAATTTCTCACAGATAATTGCCAACACAAAACATTAATTTTTATGATGTCTTGTATCAAACAGACTAGAATCATTATACATAAATCTCAGCTCTTTTAAATCAATACGGGTTACAATGTTACCGACCGTCATCTGTACTAGACACATCTACAATGATATAAAACCACTAGTTGTCTGTAATAGTAATAGCCAGATATACAATGATGTAGCTCACTCCAGTTGTTTAAAAGTTAGAACAAATTTAGTTTTAATTAGTAAATGGAATTATTCTTACATTAACCACCATAGATAATGCTGATCAAACAAGGGTTTATATACAAATTATTTAAATTTCCCCTCTTGAACAAGGTTGACATTTCTCAGATGTTTTTCTGTCAGCAGATGAATGGCAAGAATGTGAGATGTTGGCAGTTTGATTTTACACAATTCACAAAATACTGCTTGGCGTTGACCACTGAAAGAAAATAATTTTTTAAGTTACATGTTTTTTATAAACATACATTAAGAATGATTAGAAATACCTTGTTATTTTCACATTTTTATGCATGGCTTCAGTTAACATTGAGGCGTCAGTCATGAACCATTTTGCAGTTACAAATTAGTTATACACTAGGTTATAATTATAACTGGTTGTTAAGTACGGTAATTAATTGAACCAACTATGTTAGGATTGTCAGATAGGGATCTTAGTTAAGTTTTTTTGGTAAACCAATAATTGGTTTTATTTGCCTTCATAGAAATGTATTAGGTACTTTCAAAGGATTGACAAAGGCCATAAACATTTTATGGAGAATGGGCATTGGCAACACAAAATTAATATATTTTAGATTGTTTTGAATAGCTACATAAGAAACACCAAAAAGTTACAGGGACCTTCAAAAGTTAGATGAGGGCTCTGCTCATAGAATAATGCTATGAAATGTTAGGATAAAACTGTTACTTCATGTCGTTCTGGAAACTGATAGTTTCTTTTTTAATTTTATTTACCCTTAAAACAAAAAGGAGATGGGAAAATTGTTAATCATCTTTTAGCTAGCTACTTATGACAAACCTAGTAGCAATTCTCTGAAGCTCCTTCACATGATTGGTATAATAATCCCTTCTGGATGCCTTCTGTCCTAGGCTTACATCCCTTTCACTGCCCAGAGCTATGGCACTGTGAAGTCTAAATAGAGGGGTTGTATCTGCTTCTGCGTAAGTCGGCTCTTGGCATAGTATTAATTGGGGGTCAATCTGGTCAGAGGAAAATAATCACAGTATTAACTGGGGTCAATCTGGTCAGAGGAAAATAATCACAGTATTAACTAGGCGCCAATTTGGTCATAGGACAATAATCACATAGTATTAACTGGGGTCAATCTGGTCATGGGACAATAATCACATAGTATTAACTGGGGTCAATCTGGTCATGGGACTGTCAACTCCTAACGTCTTCTTGGATTGATTACATTCGTCAGTTCTTTTCATACGTTGAAGCGTGGTACTATTCCTACTATCATTGAATAAACTCAACTCCTTTTTATAATAACTATAACTTTAATATCTAAGTAAATATAATACACATACACTTGAATATATCGCAGCTCGCTATCAGACCTAAATAATACACATCCTATCACTCCAAGGTTCCACTCAAGACTGCCGCACGACTAAAACATACGTCACAACACTGCATAGACAATACGTCACGAATCAGCACAAAAATACGTCATAAAGACAATGGCGGGAAGAGCGTTCACTAACTATAATAGTCAAGCGCGGGAAAAGCGTTATACAACTAATGAACATAATATTGAGTCGCAACAATTACTAATGAACGCTCATACTCGACAGGGACAATAATCACCCCAGTATTCACTGGGCGTCAATCTGGTCATGGGACAATAATCACATAGTATTAACTGGGGGTCAATCTGGTCATTGGACAATAATCACATAGTATTAACTGGGGTCAATCTGGTCATGGGACAATAATCACCCCAGTATTCACTGGGCGTCAATTTGGTCATGGGACAATAATCACATAGCATTAACTGGGGGTCAATCTGGTCATGGGACAAAAATCACATAGTATTAACTGGGGGTCAATCTGCTCATGGGACAATAATCACCCCAGTATTCACAGGGCCTCAATTTGGTCATGGGACAATAATCACATAGTAACTATAATAACTATAGTCATAAGACAATAATTATGATAAATTGAATAATATGATAATACATAGATAATTTTCCACAAGGTGTGTGGAAGGAGTTGCTCATCAGATCAGATTTACAGTTTACAGATCAGATTTACAGTTTACATATCAAATTTACAACTTACTTTTCAGATCTATAGCACACTAACTAGAATAGATTTATATTATTTATAAATGTGATGACAAGAAAAAATGTGTCACCATTTTACAATGACTCACCTGATTCCAGCTGTATGGTTTAGCACAACTTTGATGTTGAACAGGACTTCTTTTCTTCTTGAGCAAACTTAATACAACAATGAATGAATCAACTGTTATTTAACTGTCATAGTGTTTTAGGGTATTATATGGAACTGTCACAGTAGTGTATGATATTTTATTGAAAAGTCACAGTATTGTAGGGTATTATAGTGTTGTAGGGTGTTATATTGAAAAGTCAGTGTTGTAGGGTTAACAAAATAGGCCCTTGAAGTTAAAAAGAGTTCTACATAATAATTTGATTTAACAACTTGTAATTTTCAGGAAGACCAAGTTTGAGTTACTAAGTTTTCAACCTGTGCTGTGACAAATGTGAAAATGATTTAAAAATTAAACTCACGCAAGCAATTTTTCTCTGGCTTTCTCCTGGATTCTCATGATAAAATCCTCACCCCAACCAGCAATTGAGTCTTCAGTGCCCAGAGCTATGTTGATGGCCATTCTTACTTCATTAATCTGCGGGTGAATAACATTTGTTATCAACTTTCTCTGCAATAAGTTTTGATATTTTCTTTGAATGAAAATTGGAATTTTGAAATATTTTTTATTTTGATTAAATGACAAATGCAAGCCCTCAAACACTAATTTCGTCCTCAAAAACTAATTTCTAATTCATTTAATTATGTTGATTTCTCCCACCCTTCCTCATGAATGATCCATGAAGCTGTGCATGGTTAGTGTGATTATTGAAAACACCTAGATTGCTACACAAACCATTGCAATATCCTCATTTTCAAAAACAGTTTCAAAGATAATAGCCACATCATGGTCAGGTAGAATAGGCAGGCTGTCTTCATCATAACCAAGTCCACACAGTGCTCCAATGTACTCATCACCTTTAGGGTTAGTTCTGAAAGAAAATACAATGGTCAGGATAACTTAGACATTTTTTCTCCAATTCAATACATTTGTACATTTGAATCAAAAGCTGTTGTGATTAGGTCACCAAGATTGATGGGTTAAAAAGTCATTTGCTCAATCCAGTAATTATCGATCAGGCTACGATCAACTCAATCCTGAAAAGGCAAAAGCCAGCTTCCACAAACACTGTTTAAGAATAGTTATATGACAATGGAATAATTTCCATTAAAAAAAAGTCTTGCATGACTAGGTGAGACAAAGGAGCTTACTGGCAGTATATGGTCAATATGTTGATCTTACTGGCAGTATATGGTCAATATGTTGATCTTACTGGCAGTATATGGTCAATATGTTGATCTTACTGGCAGTGTATGGTGAATATGTCAGACCTGTTTGGCAGTGTATGGTGAATATGTCAGACCTGTTTACCCCCAAACTCCTAAAATCGTACAATATCATCTCAAAATCGTACAATGCAGTATTTTGATAGTTAATAAATAAAAAATACAGTATATTTAATGTATACAATAACTCCTCCTATAGCGTGTTACGTGGAATCGAGTTAAGCTGGCGTGAAAATATGGAACTGTAGGTAAACAGTAGATGACTGACGTTAGCTGTTAACTGCGGTCACTTTGTTTTGCAGACATGTATCTGCTAATACATATCAATTACTATTTGGGTTAACGTGATGATCACATTATCTCAGTCTGTCGCAGGTCAAAATAAAATCACTGGTGAAAGTTCAAACCTGACTTCAGATAAGCATAAAATAAAATGTATGAAAATAAGAATGAATTACCCGGTAACAAATTGGGACCCCCCCCCACCCACCCCCCCCTTTTTTTTTGTGTGTACGGTTAAAATAAAATCACTGGTAAAAGTTCAAACCTGACTTCAGATAAGCATAAAATAAAATGTATTAAAATAAGAATAAATTACCCGGTAACAAATTGGGACCCCCCCCCACCCACCCCCCCCTTTTTTTTTGTGTGTACGGTACAGTGAACTTTAAAACACCAGCAGCCAGCCCCCCTCCCCCCCCCCTCTGTATATATCCGGTGGCTGCGGCTTCCTCATCGGGGCGTTGCGAAATATTTTTAAAAATTCATAATTTTATTGACAATTTTAAACCAATGTGACAACTTTCGGTCGTGGTGCAAACAGTAACCCACTAAGCAATTGCTGTTTGCAGTTCCAGATGGCGCTCAGTGACCTACACACACGTTATATTTATTTTTTACCCAACCCTTATTTTATTGGTGTATTCGCTATTTCGAATTGTACATGTTTAGAATTCGACAAAACGTAGTGTGGCATAGGCGCAGGGAAACGAAAATTTTAGAACCACTGGCGTAGCCCACCGAATTATACGTAACACGTGGCCTTACCATTCGGTGGACTAAACATTACTGTAATTTCTAAAATACTGAGTTTAGGTAGAGCTAGTGAGTTCATTTGTGAAAATGCATCTTGACAACATCGCGACGGTAATTCCTACTAAACATTGTCTGGTATTTTACAGCATTCGAGATCTAAATGTGCTATTTTAGGACTTTCAGACTTTCGGGATCAATAGTGTAGTATTTTTAAATACCGCATGGACTTTCTGCCGAGGAACATCCTCTCCCCCCCCCCCCCCCCCCCCCTACTGACATTACGAAAATGTGGATGACGGTGTTGAATGTATAGATTTAAATATTCAGAACTGCGCCATACACACTATTTCCTATATCCACACCAATCATTTTGTCTCTGATTGCTACTGAAAAGTCCGACTTGCAGAATGTGCAGCGCGCATATGATGGACCCTTCTATGAAGACCTCAACACAGTAAATTGTGTCTTATATTCAAGCAAGAATATAAACTTTCTTTATCTTTTGTTGAAGCTGATGTTTATCAGTAGAAGTTTCTTCTTCATCATCGGTTTCGCGTGCCTTTCTTTGTGTCGAGGCCATATCGTAAAATACTCACTAAGTAAACTAAACTAGAGGACCGAAAAAAAAAGATCGCTGATTCCATTAATGGTAACATTAAAATCAGGCAATGTGCACATCCGTCAATGTAGCCAAATTCGAACAACAAAGCTGTTAGGGAAATGGGACATTTATGTATAACATACCTGGTACGCAAAATAAACATTAAAAAGTTTTATAAAATATTTATAACCCGTCTCCCCCCCCCACCCAGCCGCACCTTGTCAACGTAAAACAAAGGGCCATCTAACTATTCCGTGAAACAAAAAGCTGTTAAGGAAATGGGACATTTAAGTATAACATACCTTGTACGCAAAATAAACATTAAAAAGTTTTATAAAATATTTAAAACCCGGCCCCCCCCCCCCCCCAGCCGCACCTTGTCAACGTAAAACAAAGGGCCATCTAACTATTACGTAAAACAAAGGGCCATCTAATAGGGGTGGACTGGGCCTCCGGGACACCGGGAAGATTCCCGATGGGCCGCTAGGACCGGTGATATAATAAAAATAAAAGTCATGAAGATAGGGCCGCTTTTTGGTTTTTTTCCCGGGCCGCTTTGATTTTTTCCAGGGCCGCTTGAACTCCCCAGTCCACCCCTGCCATCTAACTATTACGTCAAACAAAGGGCCATCTTACTATTACGTAAAACAAAGGGCCATCTAACTATTACGTCAAACAAAGGGCCATTTAACTATTACGTCAAACAAAGGGCCATCTAACTATTACGTCAAACAAAGGGCTATCTAACTATTATGTCAAACAAAGGGCCATCTAACTATTACGTCAAACAAAGGGCCATCTAACTATTACGTCAAACAAAGGGCCATCTTACTATTACGTAAAACAAAGGGCTATTTAACTATTACGTAAAACAAAGGGCCATCTAACTATTACGTCAAACAAAGGGCCATCTAACTATTACGTAAAACAAAGGGCCATCTAACTATTACGTCAAAGGGCCATCTAACTATTACGTATTATGTACGCGCTGAGGATGCTTACAACAAACTAAGCGACATTTAAGAACAAATTAAGCGATCTTTGAGAACAAACTAAAATGATATTTAACAACAAAGCTAAGCGACATTTCAAAACAAACTAAACGATCTTTAAAACAAACTAAGCGATCTTTAAGAACGAACTAAATGATTTTTTAAGGCCGAACTAAATGATCTTTAAGAACAAAACAAATGATCTTTAATGATTTATAAGAATAAACTAAGCGTTCTTTAACAGAAGACTAAATGTTCGTTAGGAACAAACTGAAAGATCTTTAAGAACAAACCAGGCGATCTTAAGGAACAAAATCAATTATCTTTAAGAACAAACTAAGTGATCTTTATAAAAAAAACTAAGCGAATTTACAACAAACTAAGCGATCTTTATAAACAAACTAAACAATCTTTAAGAACAAACCAGGCGATCTTTATGAACAAACTAACCGATCTTTAAGAAAAAAATAAAGAAATCATTAACAAAAACTGGATGATCTTTAACAACAAACTAAGCGATCTTTAAGAACAAACTAAACGATCTTTAACAACAAACTAAACGGTCTTTAACAACAAACTAAGCGATCTTTAACAACAAACTAAGCGATCTTTAAGAACAAACTAAACGGTCTTTAACAACAAACTAAGCGATCTTTAAGAACAAACTAAGCGATCTTTAAGAACAAACTAAACGGTCTTTTACAACAAACTAAGCGATCTTTAAGATCAAACTAAACGATCTTTAACAAAAAACTAAATGATCTTTAACAACAAACTAAGCGATCTTTAACAACAAATTAAACGATCTTTAACAAAAAACTAACCGATCTTTAACAACAAACTAAGCGATCTTTAAGAACAAACTAAACGATCTTTAACAACAAACTAAACGTTCTTTTACAACAAACTAAAAGATCTTTAACAACAAACTAAGCGATCTTTAAGATCAAACTAAACGATCTTTAACAAAAAACTAAATGATCTTTAACAACAAACTAAGCGATCTTTAACAACAAATTAAACGATCTTTAACAAAAAACTAACCGATCTTTAACAACAAACTAAGCGATCTTTAAGAACAAACTAAACGATCTTTAACAACAAACTAAACGTTCTTTTACAACAAACTAAAAGATCTTTAACAACAAACTAAGCGATCTTTAACAACAAACTAAGCGATCTTTAACAACAAACTAAACGGTCTTTAACAACAAACTAAGCGATCTTTAACAACAAATTAAACGATCTTTAACAAAAAACTAACCGATCTTTAACAACAAACTAAGCGATCTTTAAGAACAAACTAAACGATCTTTAACAACAAACTAAACGTTCTTTTACAACAAACTAAAAGATCTTTAACAACAAACTAAGCGATCTTTAACAACAAACTAAGCGATCTTTAACAACAAACTAAGCGATCTTTAACAACAAACTAAACGGTCTTTAACAACAAACTAAGCGATCTTTAACAACAAACTAAGTGATCTTTAAGAACAAATTAAGCGATCTTTAAGATGAAACTAAGCGATATTTTAGAACAATCTAAGCGATCTTTATGAACAAACTCACCGATCTTTAAGAACAAACTAACCGATCAATAACAACCAACTAAACAATCTTTAAACAAAATCAATTATCTTTAAGAACAAACTAAGCGATCTTTATAAAAAAAACTAAGCGAATTTACAACAAACTAAGCGATCTTTATAAACAAACTAAACAATCTTTAAGAACAAACCAGGCGATCTTTATGAACAAACTAACCGATCTTTAAGAAAAAAATAAAGAAATCATTAACAAAAACTGGATGATCTTTAACAACAAACTAAGCGATCTTTAAGAACAAACTAAACGATCTTTAACAACAAACTAAACGGTCTTTAACAACAAACTAAGCGATCTTTAACAACAAACTAAGCGATCTTTAAGAACAAACTAAACGGTCTTTAACAACAAACTAAGCGATCTTTAACAACAAACTAAGCGATCTTTAAGAACAAACTAAATGGTCTTTTACAACAAACTAAACGATCTTTAACAACAAACTAAGCGATCTTTAACAACAAACTAAGCGATCTTTAAGAACAAACTAAACGGTCTTTAACAACAAACTAAGCGATCTTTAACAACAAACTAAGTGATCTTTAAGAACAAATTAAGCGATCTTTAAGATGAAACTAAGCGATATTTTAGAACAATCTAAGCGATCTTTATGAACAAACTCACCGATCTTTAAGAACAAACTAACCGATCAATAACAACCAACTAAACGATCTTTAAAAACAAATTAAGTGATCTTTTAGAACCATATTTTTTAGAGACCCGGTTTAAAAAAAATATATTTTGCATTAATTTCCCCTCCTCCCCCCCCTCCCCAATTTCTGCCAAATTTTCTCCTACCATACAAATTTGAAAAAATTGTAAAGCAATTTAAATTACTTTTATATTAAAATTGTAAAATCAAAAGTATTCATTAGATCAAGGGTCTCAAACTCAAATTACTGTGGGGGGGGGGGGGCGCAGGAGGTAGTGTCTGAATAAGAGTGGGCCGCATCAAATAATCCACAAAAAAGCGATTACAACTGTTACAATCTGGTCAACCTTTATAAATAACAATGAAATAATTAAGGGATCTCAAGAACTACTCACTGTTGCCAGAGACCTGGCATAAAAAAATATAGAGTCATTAAAAAAAAAAAATCAGAATTAGATTAGTCGGTGAGATCGACTGAAACCGTCGCGGAGAGTCACGTTATATATATGAGAATGGGGGAAATGGTACAACTGTTACAATCTGGTCAACCTTTATAAATAACAATGAAATAATTAAGGGATCTCAAGAACTACTCACTGTTGCCAGAGACCTGGCATAAAAAAATATAGAGTCATTAAAAAAAAAAAATCAGAATTAGATTAGTCGGTGAGATCGACTGAAACCGTTGCTGAGAGTCACGTTATATATATGAGAATGGGGGAAACGGGCCGGCGCATTTACACTAAACTTTTCTGTCATGTAGCGGGCCACAAAATATCATCTTGCGGGTCACAAATGGCTCGCTGGCCACGAGTTTGAGACCCCTAAATTAGATGTTTATTTGTAGATGTAACGGACTATGTTTTCACATGAAAACAGAGAGGTAGCATGAGTGAACAGTGAATAGTGTTGTTCATGTTTTTTCCACGGGGAGAGACAATCAATGGATTGTATTTTGAGATGCAAATGTGAACTCCACGTTTTTGGAGAGTAAAATTATGTTTTTGTCAGAGCGGTTGTTTTCCACGCTTTGCTACAATAAAGTATGAGTTGACTGAGATAGTGAGAGCTGAGCGCAGAGCGTAAGAGCTGTGTGATTGGACAGTTGAGCTGAGTTGACAGTTTAGTGTGAGGACGTGTCTTTCTTAATGATGGAATACTATAGATATATATGTGAAATTACATTCATGCAAGGATTATTTATTAATATTATCAATATAAAGTGTGTTCAATAAAGTACTGTAAGTTTAACCAGGATTCAGTATTCTTATTTGCGTGCCCGGATTATAAGTGGAAGAATGAAGAAGCCTTAGTCGGCATCCTGAAATATCAACATAACATAAGTAACCATACTACTGACATAACCCACAGCATAAGAAATAAGATCCCACGCCATGTCAGAGTAGATGTGTTACAATTAATATTTACGATTATCTAATTTTTATAAAAAGAAAGTAAATATTTATACTTTCCCACATCATTTTCGATGTGTGCAGAATGTATGCGGGAACGAATTTCAAAATATCTTAATATTTCATTTTCGGTTTCGGCCAAAATTAATTTTTAACTTTCGTCTTTTTTTTTGGTTTCGGCCGAAAGTCATTTTTAAACTTTCGGCCTATTTTTGGCTTCGGCCGAAATCAGAAAATCACTTTCGGTCGGTCTCTACCATCAATACGATACTTTGCCGTGATATTTTTATAACCTTTGGCACTCCGACCAACCCCCCACCCATGCGTCCCGTATGCCGCAAATCTCCTTCATTAACAGCCCCCACCTCCCCTCTCAGTGCGCACATAATATAATGAAGGATGGTCCCAACTTTAAAAAAAATTACAACCAATCGTTTTTCTCGTTCCATTTACCAGTAGATTTTTATTGGAAAAGGCTAAAACTACAACAAACGAATTTTAATCGGAAATTTTTTTTTCACCGGCTCTCTGAAAATCGTAGTTTTGGCGGGTCTCGGCGTACAATCGTAAAAGACGTCTCAAAATCGTACATTGTACGCCAATATCGTAAGAGTAAACAGGTCTGATATGTTGACCAAGGGAAGATTAACTGTTTTTTCAGTAATGGTGTGAGTGTGAGTTTCAGCAAAATCATCTAGAAAATTTCAGTGTTGAACTAACTCAGTTAAATGAACTTAGCAGACATTATGAACATGATGATTGGTACCGGTATGTAGAGTTTGATTTGCAACATACTTTTCATGGGAAAGAACATGACACAGTTACTGTGTCCTAGTCTAATAGACAGAGTGCAACCTAATGATGATCATATGTGGCTGAGTACTGAATTGACACTTATTTTATAACCCTAATGTACCACTGAATTGGGCTGAGAACTGTATTTAACACAGTTATTTCCCCTGTTTACAGCACTGACAGTGTACAATTTCCTGAAGAGGTTGGATCAAGAAGGTCAATATTTTTTCTGAAGGTTTAGAATGTAAACCTGAAGGTAACCCCAAACTCTCTCTCAGTCTATCATGGTAATCAAGTAAGTCATCAAGTTTTCTTGGACAAAGAGATACAAGTTTTAAGTATAAAACAATTAGCCTCCCATCTAAATAAATATTCAGATGTATGCCATCTGGTTCCTCTATTGTTATTAAGGCAAAAATTTAGATTTAGAGGGGAACAAGATGTTCAGTATGGACCTATAGCTTCATGTAACAACAAAGGAGCCATGTAGCCTCATGTAACAAAAGTGTAGCAAATAAAAAAAATTTTAGCAATTTTTTAAAAGGATTAATGACTAATGCTAACAAAATACACCACCTGAACTCTACATATGGAGCAAAGACTAGAGTAACAAGAGCAGGCAACCCAGGAATCTGTGGCAAGATGGTGGTTTCCCTTGCAATCATGGTATTTCCAGTAGGATTTAATCCAATGAAGGAGGCAACCATCAGTCGGGAGCTCTTGTTCTGGGGGTCATCATCAATAGCAACAGAGTTGACACTTTCGGGATCTACTTTGACCACCCTGGAATAATAAGTTGTGTAATTATGAGCATAGATCCATCAAAACAACGGCCAGTCAAAATTAAACTTATGTTAATCAAGTAATTTATTATTGTTTATTTATCTTATTTATTATCTTTTAAAAAAGTAAATAGTTTTAAAAGCAGAATCCATAACTCTCAGAATAATAATTGAAATAACAATGAGTGCACCAAAAATTTTAAAAAATTAAAAAATTGAAGACGTGGGTCAGACCTTCAACAAGGAACGGGAATCTAAGAATGAAACCAGTGCTTTTTAAAGAATATAATCTCAGACAAAATTTTCAGACAAAGCATGGTGATTTTGAAATAAATATTTCCATGATGCCCTCTGCGCCAAAATTTTAGAATGATGCAAAACTTTATTCAGGTATACCCCAAAGTGCATCCCCCAAATTATGAATTTATAAAAAAAAATTCTGGGCTCAGCTTTCCCCCCAGCCCAACCCCTTTTGCTCTGGTGACTTCGGTGGGCATCCTTGATATCCATTTCCCACAGCATCTAACAAAGTAACATGAGGGGCAACTTTTTATTTGCATTAAAGTACTGTATATGAATAAATAAACGTCAGTCATCTATTTTGAGAGTTCATGTGATGCGAATAGTTACTGCATACCTTATACCGTATGTTTATCCATTTACTATTACAATACGGTATTGTTTGATTTTGAGATGTTCAAGTACTATGCTTAGACTATGATATTGTACTATTTTGGGAGTCAGAGTGTAATCATGTCTGGGATTAAGCTACATTAAGCTACATGCTTAAAGAAAACATTCCATAACATAAGCATTACAGAATTTTTAAAAAATATCCAAGTTTATCATTCAATAATGTTAAAACACAGTTATGAACTATTTAACATTTTTGGAAGCTGTCTATTAAATGGTTGAAATATGTAGAAAGAAAGCTTAAATTCTTACAACTGTCTTCCACTGTATGTCATACTGCAAAAGGACATTTCCAGGGGATTGTAGGGGCCAGTCAAGTGTACCTTTGAAAAAAGAAGCACTTTGTGTTCATAAAATATTTATTAAATCATAATCTTAAACTAAAAAATATCAAGTTTAAATAAATTAGTGACATGTAAATAAGTAAATTACAAAATGAATTGTTCTAGTGACATGTGTAGAAAGTTCTATTAATGTACATTCAGCTAACTCACCCTTTTTCCTCTGAGGTTTCCTTGCCTTGGTTTGTCAGGGTTTGCTGTCAAACTAACCTGCACCCAAGAATCTGGTCTATTGGAAGAACCTTTAGCACCAGATTTGCAGTTTTCTCTCCATTCATGGTTTTGCTAAACATAATTTGTTTAAAACAATAAATTAAGAAAAGGTTAAAATGTTCATTGTTAAGTATAGGTATTGATGGTTTTTTAGGGAGGGGTGGGGGGTTGTTGAAAAATTCAATACTGGAATAATCTTTCATTGTTATCAAATGTTTAGAACATAAATTTCTGACAAATATAGAGATAGGTTCAACAACTCTATGAGAAACAAGCTTTTAAGGAGCCAAACTGCTGTCAATAATTTAAACAATGAAAACTTGTCCCCAACCAGTGGTGATGAGTTGTTTTAAAATACAATACAACTTTGAACCTAATACCATAAAATAATAATAGATAAAATGACATTTTACCAGAGATACCAAATGACCATCATAGATAAAGTGACCTTTTACCTGAGATACCAAAAGACAGTCATGGATAAAATGACATTTTATTTGAGATACCAACGGACCATCATAGATAAAGTGACATTTTACCTGACATACCAAAAGACCCACCATAGATAAAGTGACATTTTACCTGTGATAGAAAAGATTCCTCCGCTGGCACGGCAAACTCTTGCTGGATGAGCTCATCATTGTAACATATCTCAATACCATTGGGGTTCTTGGCCACAAGGTCCACACGCACAGTGTTGTTGACCACAGAATAAATCTGAAATTAGTATAATCAAATATCAAATAAAAATAAGTAGATGTTGACAAGATAGTATTATCATATTAAAAGATTTGTGCTAAATAATTAACCTTAGTGAATAGTAAAAAAAAAAAAAAAGACAAACAACTATAGAAAGTTATTGATTTAAATGTTCAAACTAAAAAAATTCATTTAATCAAATTTTAAAGATGTAGAAAACTCTTATTTAAACATTTAAACAAACTCTGAAAAAAACAGAATACAGTTTGTAACAGACTATGTTTTCACAAGAAAACAGAGAGGTAGCGTGAGTGAACAGTGAATTGTGTTGACCATGTTTTTCCACGAGGAGAGTGAATTGTATTTTTGAGAAGTGAATGTGAGCTCCACGTTTTTGGAGAGTAAATTATGTTTTTTGTCAAAGCGGTCGTTTCCACGCTTTGCTGGTAATAAAAGGGGCAGTTGATTGAGATAGTGAGCGCAGAAGAGTAGAGTGACAGTCAGAGTAGAGTTAGAGCTGAAAGCAGTTGAGTTAGAGTTGAGATATAGTAAAGTTGAGCTGAGTTATAGTAGAGTGAGGACGTGTCTTTCTGAGTGGTGGAATACTATATATATATATATATATGTGAGATGATTACATTCATGCAAGGATTATTACTAATATTATCAGTGTAAAGTGTGATTCAATAAAGTACTGTAAGTTTAACCAGGATTCAGTATTCTTATTGGCGTGCCTGGATAATAAGTGGAATAGGGCGTCCCCAAAAAATGAAGTTTTGAAATGTTGATGTCTCACCCCACAGAATATGTCTGTATGGTAACAGTAGTTAACCTGCAAAATTTCAGCTCATTTGGACGATGTTTAGAGGTCCCCCAAGAGGTTTAAAGTTCCAGATTTTGGTGTAAAATCATTCGCGGTCAAATCTAATACAGCGTTAATGTTGCATTATATGCAAAACTGATATATTAAGTAACAAATTGATGCTTAGTATTGTTTATAATATTAAATGAAACAAAATATATAAATCTTGAATGGTTTATATTTTTAAATTTGAAATTTAAGTAAAAAATTATGAAAAACAAAGTTTTATTCATTTTGTCAAGTTAATTCTTGAAAGAATGTCAATCTGCTTGAAAAATAATAATAAGCAATGCAATTAAGCATTCCTAATATTTATCTTGTACTTTGTACTGTAGGGTAGACAAAAATTTAAAAAAGTTCTTCAAATTTAAATTTTAGCCAGCTGTTCACGATTACACTCTGCAAAATTTTTCCGATGTTTGTCAACCACTTGGAGCAAAAATTGTTTTTGTTCTTCGTCCTTGGTGATACTGTCATTGAAATTTTGTATCAATGCTACACCTCGCTCTGCAGAGTCATTGATACAAGCCAGATTCTTTACAAAATCTGCTGCAACTTTAAAAGATGGTGTATCTGACCATGCTTCAACAGGAACATCTAGAAAACTGGCATCAATGTTGGATGTTTCAAAAAATGTGGTAGAAGCACGCAAATCAACAACACTTTTTGGTAGTGTTTTTATGAGATGCGGTCCACGTTCTGATTGCATTGTCCGAACAAGGCCAGTTTTTTCTTTGTCCAACAAAAGGGTTGAAAATAACACAAGCGTCGACAGTTCCGGACTCAAGTACCACGAGTGACGCACCATCATTTTCAATCCAGTCGATCGAAGAACAGCATCATCATATTCGTATAAACGCTGTATCAACAAGATATCATTCACAGGTGCATCTGCGGTGAGCCTGCATGAAAACCATGATTGAAGATAAACACATATGGTAAACCGATTAAAGCGCTGAATACCTTGTAATTCTCGAGCTGTTAACTGAAAGATGGTCTCGTTGCCTGCAAACAATAGTTCGATTTTCAATGCATAGATTGCTTTCGCCATCCACCTTGCCCTATGTAGGGCACCAGGTCTGCGAATGCTGACATCAACCTCGAACCATTTGTGCAGCAAGCAGAAGAAATTCCAAATGACATTTGATAAATTCTTTAATCGAATCGGACACGATTATCAAAGGGGCGGATCTGGCTTCAGGTGTGTGGTTTAATTCTGGCCATTTTTCTCGAAACCTCTTAAGACAAACATTGAATGCATCGGAAAGGAGTACTTCCAACATGTGATGACGGCATGCCATCCATAAAAGATTACGTCCCAGGGCTACTTCTAACAGAGTGCAAGCTCCATTGAGTCTTCCAGTATTGGAAGCCGTAGTGTCGAAGCACATGCCGATGACCATAGATTCGCACTTCCACGATTTGATATGTTCATATACTGCATCAGCAGCTGCCCGTCCTGACCCGGACCCGGATGCTAACTTGGGAACACCAAGAAGCTTTGTAGTGCCATCGACAAGTGATGAGAGCAGGACAGGTAATCGATCGACGTTGTTGGTAACCTCTCCGGTAACATCGGGCAATAGCTTACCATCCCAATGAACAATTGATTTTGAGGGAATATAGTCTTCTTTTATACATGCTGCAGCTTGTTGACGACGAAGCTTGCGATGACAATGCATTGTGCTCTTGGAAAATACTGCTTAGTTTAAAACAATCAAATCTTCAAAAAATATGCACAAGTTTTGCACATTAGGTATTTTATATGTTTTCTCGCATTTATTACATTTTCTAATTAAGAATCACACAATTTCAACTCTAGTTAATGGTAGCAATGAGGTAAATATAAGTATATTTAAACTTCATTTTATTCATATATGCATGCAAAAACTGCAAGTTATTTGAGCCACGATTCGTCTGGATTTTTATGTTGGCCTAATACTGGAATTTTAAAAGCTCTTGGGGGACCTCTAAATGTTGTTCAAATGAGCTACAACTTCACCAATTCACTCATTGTACCCAAGAGACACATTTCAGGGGGTGAGACACCAAAGATTAAAAAATTTTTTTTTTCCAAGCATTTCTGGGACGCCCTAAAGTGGAAGAATGAAGAAGTCTTAGCCGGCATCCTGAATTATTAACATAAAACAAGTGACCATGCTACTGACATAACCCACTAAGTTACAATGATGTCAGAGTATGCGTTACACAGTTGTATGGATATTTTGTTTATTAATTCCTCTAAGTGTTGTGACATTTTTAAGATATATTTGCAGTTAAAAAATTTAATAAAAGGTAAATATATATTTCATCTGATGCTTTTCATATGTAAAAAAATAACTGCAACATCACATAAACCATAGGTCATACTAAAGTGGTTTGAGGTGTAATGAGCAAAAACATACACATGTAACTAATATAAAATATAATATCTATAATAATAATAAGAGTTCTCGAGTCGACGATGTCCGCCCTGCTCAAGAAAGGTAAAACATTTAAACCATTTAAAAAAAAGTTTAAGGCTTAACTCCCTCAACTAAAGCTTTTGCAGTAAAAAAAAAAATACATTAATATTTCTATTTTTCTACACAATCATTTGGCAATGTACTATTAGCACTACCCGGTAGTAATAACAATTCCACAGTGGATCTTTGGACATATGGAGCACCATCTGAAATTATTTTAGATTATGCACATCTTTCCGCATTTACACACGCAACGTGGTTGTGTTGCCCAGCTAGCAATATGATATGAGTGTTGGACTGCGATAAAGTGATACACAGGCAACGTGCTTGTGTTGCCCAGCTAGTAATATGATATGAGTGTTGGACTGCGATAAAGTAATACACAGGCAACATGCTTGTGTTGCCCAGCTAGTAATATGATTTGAGTGTTGGACTGCGATAAAGTAATACACAGGCAACGTGCTTGTGTTGCCCAGCTAGTAATATGATATGAGTGTTGGACTGCGATAAAGTAATACACAGGCAACATGCTTGTGTTGCCCAGCTAGTAATATGATTTGAGTGTTGGACTGCGATAAAGTAATACACAGGCAACGTGCTTGTGTTGCCCAGCTAGTAATATGATATGAGTGTTGGACTGCGATAAAGTAATACACAGGCAACGTGCTTGTGTTGCCCAGCTAGTAATATGATATGAGTGTTGGACTGCGATAAAGTAATACACAGGCAACGTGCTTGTGTTGCCCAGCTAGTAATATGATATGAGTGTTGGACTGCGATAAAGTAATACACAGGCAACGTGCTTGTGTTGCCCAGCTAGTAATATGATATGAGTGTTGGACTGCGATAAAGTAATACACAGGCAACGTGCTTGTGTTGCCCAGCTAGTAATATGATATGAGTGTTGGACTGCGATAAAGTAATACACAGGCAACGTGCTTGTGTTGCCCAGCTAGTAATATGATATGAGTGTTGGACTGCGATAAAGTAATACACAGGCAACGTGCTTGTGTTGCCCAGCTAGTAATATGATATGAGTGTTGGACTGCGATAAAGTAATACACAGGCAACGTGCTTGTGTTGCCCAGCTAGTAATATGATATGAGTGTTGGACTGCGATAAAGTAATACACAGGCAACGTGCTTGTGTTGCCCAGCTAGTAATATGATATGAGTGTTGGACTGCGATAAAGTAATACACAGGCAACGTGCTTGTGTTGCCCAGCTAGTAATATGATTTGAGTGTTGGACTGCGATAAAGTAATACACAGGCAACGTGCTTGTGTTGCCCAGCTAGTAATATGATTAGAGTGTTGGACTGTGAGTAAGTGATATAGTAATAGGATACATGCTTTCTACAGAGACTGAGAGAGCTATTTTGTTATCAGGAACACTTTAAGTTTTTAATTTCTAATAATTTGTTATTTCCTGTTTTGCATTGTCTGCTGAAGAAGGAATTTAACCAAAATGTCCTTTTAATTGAACTATCTTTTTTTCAAGCCCAAATATATCTTGTCCCACTATTTATTTACATGTAACTAACAACCTTGAGGAACAGAACTATTTCATAAACCAAGACAATTTAAAACAAAAATTATGAGAGAATAAATAAAGTAGTAGCATTTCACATTAGGTAAAAATATTTAAAGCATCTGAAATATATTAATAAAATTTTAATAAAAATTGTGGGGGAAAATAAAAGAAATCATCCTAACTAGATTTGTAAATACAGCCCCAGTTTAATGTCAGAGGTTTAAATTGTCCAGTTCTCTGCTGGCTAAGAAGAGGAGTGTAAACCTTACCTGTGCATACAATATTTTATTGAGTGTCCAAATCTTGAAAAGGGAGTTGGCCTGCTGGCTCCATACACCATCTGCACAGCGCACACTAGATGGACGAATACCTCTCAGGTAAAATTCTATCGCCTGGTTTCATAGAAAAACATTAAATTGCTATTAAAAAATTAACAACACAACCGCAGAAAGTTATCATGTTGTTTAATATGACATTTTAACCAAGCCATCAATAATGAATAGTTTTACTTTTCCAATGCTTTGAAAATCGAGGGCTAAGACATTAAACTCACCAAAAAAGGTTGGCCGAGACAAGACTCGGGTAAAGCTCTCAGTAAACTGATGTCGACGCCCTCCGTGTTGCCATAATCAACATAAAATACCTGCAACGAACCAAGTTGATGTCACAAGATTTCTACATGGCATTCCATTCAACACCATCTAAAGCAAGCCTGGTTCTAGACTGCTTACATGTGCTATTGTTTTATTTGATCTACTATATAAAGCTCAGTGTGACCAAGTTTGTTAATGGGTCGTGCAATCACAAGTAAACCAAACAAAGGATCGGAACCAAATCTGACACGATTATTCCTCCTGACCTATAGATGGAAAGTTTGGACATAATGCCCATATCTCAAAAGATGTAATTCTAAAAAATGGTAAATGTAGAGGTTAATGAGTAAAAAAAATAAATTCAAATGGCTTCGTGGGACATTCAAGGTAAGTTAATTGTTGTGTGCACATTTGAGAAATGTGTTTAATGCATTCATATTCTTTGGATACATTGAATTCTGTTATAACCTTAAAAAAAAAACACAGTTCATTGTGTGGTGGCGGTGGGGACTTGAAGATTAGATTAGTATTATTACATAGTGTAGGGACGTGCGTAAGGGTGATGTGCTGTACACAGGGGTGAAGTGGTGTACACAGGAGTGAAGTGGCGTACACAGGGGTGAAGTGGCATACACAGGGGTGAAGTGGCGTATACAGGGGTGAAGTGGTGTACACAGGGGTGAAGTGGCGTACACAGGGGTGAAGTGGCGTACACAGGGGTGAAGTGGCATACACAGGGGTGAGGTGGTGTACACGGGTGAGGTGGCGTACACAGGGGTGAGGTGGCATACACAGGGGTGATGTGGCATACACGGGTGATGTGGCATACACAGGGGTGATGTGACATACACAGGGGTGATAAAGCGTACACAGGGGGGTGATGTGGCGTACACAGGGGGTTGATGTGGCGTACACAGGGGGTTTACAGTCCTGGAAGTCTCTTACTAATGTTAACACCAACTTGACATCTTTATGTAAAAGATGTGTTTGGGGTAGGGAGAAGTGCAAGTGTGTGATTTAGCCCAAATCAGTATTTATCAAAACTACATCACTTAATGGAGGTTGCATTTTATGACATGGGATAGACCCTAAATTAAATGTTAGGGGGAGAGACTGCAATCAGGTTAGTACAAAATAAAATGAGTAAAACAGAGTATGGTTAAACCTGAAAAATTAAACGTAACAAAACAGCGAACGTGTCGGCAGAAAGCCTTCGTCAGCGAACAAAACAACAGAAAAAACGTTATAAAAATAAGAAATAGCACTTAGCTGGTAAGTAGTATCTGTGGGCAGCAATAG